>JBBBDQ010002040.1:1970000-2160000 GCA_037127315.1 Ascarosepion bandense
TTGTCCGCATCTTTGTTTCCATTTGTACAAAGTTTCGGTTTCAAGTGCTGAAAATTTCGAACCGAACCCTTTATTAAAATCCCTGGGTTATATCATTCCCATTCCTTGTGTAAAGCCTCTTTTGGTAATCATGAGTGATCTCTTTCTAACCCTCTAAGTTACTTGTTACAATATTTTTAATAAAACAGTTAATCACTGGGACGACGCATAGGGACAGATCGAGATAAACAGTGGTTGCAGCACGGGGCCACTCCCCACACGTCAAATGACTTCCTAGTCTGGCTGAGAGCGCGATTTCAGGAATGACTAAGCAGCAGGAATTGTGACGTTGAGTGAACACCGCACTTACCGGACTTGAAACCTCCACTCCCGATTTTCATTTGTGGGGATATTTCAAAGATAATGTTGTCCCAGAATAACCCACAAACGATTGGTGAACTAAAAGCAGCAATCATAGCAAAATCAGGGGAATCCCCCAAAAGGAAGGTGTCCAAATAATTGATGATTTTGAGCAAAGTTTGAAATTTTGCCTCCAACACGGGGGCCCATTTGGAGCATATTTTCGAACGATCGTGGCTTTTATGCAAAGTGATTTCTCTTTCCAAGCCGATATCCACTGTACCACAACACACATCCGTCCCTAAACACTTACAACACCTGGTATTCCCAAGCGGTTACCCACCTAAGTACTGACCAGGATCAACATTGCTTAACTTCGGTGATCGAACGAGAACCGGTGTATTCAACGTGATATCACCGTAACCTAATTCGTGTTGAGTTCGAATACCACTTGAATGCCCTGCATTCACTTACGGGCTGGTACCATTGGGAAAGATATTAATCCGTCCCTTCCCTCCAGTTATGGGTTAAATAACAGGGTAGGACTTCGGACCTCTGCCCTTAAACAAATCCCAATGAATCCGGCTCAACCCGACTAGGGTGAATGCGTCTTGCTTTTTGCTTGCCTATGCAAAGTGACTAATTTGACTAAAACTTTATGGAATGATCATACACCGATTGAAGTGTAAATCTATTAAGTTTTTTGAAAATAACTGGACATTTGTAAGTTTTATGACAATATTTATGGATTCTGTTGTCTTTTTCTTTTTAGATCACCTGTAGAACAAATAGCGACATAAACGAATCAGAAACATAAGAGTAATCTGTAAATTTATTTAACAAACTAATTTTTTAGTTCAACGATTTTGGGCCTTCTTGTCAACTCATTCAAGTCATTTTTATACTTGTTAAATATTAAACTGCTTAAATAGTTTTAACTCCTTTATAAACATTTACTTTTTTCCCTTTTAGGCATTGCAGTATTATTTTTTTTATTATTCCCTGTTTTAGTTTCCGGCCTAATTCGTCCTTTTCGCCTTCCTTTGCAGCTCATCACCAGAATCGTGGACAATCTGTTAGACAGACGAAACGAGGTGGCATGGAATGCAACAGAACCGAGTGGAACTGAGGGAGAAGCCCTAATGTCAGTTATGCGGAACTTTTCCGAAGTTATATCCAAAAGATTGGAGTACCATGTGAAAGACAGAAAGTTATCGAGAGAAGAAGCCATGATTCGACAGTCCAAAGCTAATATAGGTAAGAATTTATCTACGAAGTTCCACTCATAAGGCCTGGGTCAACCTGCGCTATTTTTTCAGGTAGGTAACGCCACTGATGTGCAGGGGGCTACGTAAGAGTGAAAAGATTGGAAAAGAGAAAGCCGGAAACCACATCCTAAACAGGGAACAAGGGATGAGCCTCTTCACCTGTTCAATAGACGTGGGTGGAGTGTGAACCGGGCGATAGTTAATTATATAAAATGCTGGTATTCAACAAATCATGTGAATCTGAACTAAAATTATAGTGAAAGCAATTAAACACAATTTCATAATTATTAATAAATAGTGAAGCGCTTTAAATGTGATAAAAGCTCTTAAACAAAATTTTAAGGAATTGTTAGGGGAAATAAAACTGATTTTTTTTTTCATTCACTAATCGGTTAAAAAAAAGTGGAAAAGACTAGAGAGACAGACATAGAAAGTCATAGCGCGCGAGAATTAGACAGAAATAGAGAAAAAAAACTGACTTTTTATTTGAAATGTTTACTGTCTTCTTCTTCTATGTGCCTTGTCCCTTCAGGACGTAGGTGATCATGGCTTTCCACGTCTCCCTATCCTTGGTGGCTCTTAACACGTCTTCTCTTGTTACACCATGCAAGACTCGTTCTGTTATCCACCTGTTCAGGTCCTTCAAACATGTTATCCGCTGCTCTCCTCTGTCTCTTTTTCCCTCTATCTGGCCTGTTAGTATCAGGTTCTCCAACGCTTTCTCCTATAACATCTCGCAATCCTCGTTCTGTCATCCACCTGCTCAGGCCCTTCAAATATGTTATCTGCTGTCCCTTTTTTTTTCCTCTATCTGGCCTGTTAGTATCAGGTTCTCCAAGTCCTCCTTCCTCATTGCATGTTCCAGGAACTTCAGTTGTCTCTTCCTGATGCTCAGTATTGTTTCCATCATTTCTAAGACCGCATCACTGCTCTCATGCTCGATCCATGATATCCGCAGCATCCTTCTGTAGAACCACATTTCAGTTGCTTCAAGTTTTTCCTTCATCTTTGATAATATTGTCCAACATTCACTGCCATATTGATGAACTGACAACACATAGCAATCCAGTACTCTCTTCTTTGTTTCTAGCGAAATTGTGCTGTTTCTTGATACTTTACGTGTCCGAAAAAATGTATAGAAATAGTATTATAAAAAACAAACAACTAAAATACATATCAATTCGGCATTTAATCTCCTTAGAAATAGTCCCCATCTGAAGTTCGACACATTTATCGAGCATCGTTTCCATTAATGGAATGATTTCTGGAACTCCTGCTTTGGCACAGCGAGCAGCTACCTCGTCACGTTCTCTTGGAGTTACTCGAGGCTCTGGAAGTTTCCTTTCAAGTGGGATTTGATTTTTGTCGGAGTGGGGAATGTTGTGCGTGGCCATAATCTTCTGTACAAACCAGTGCCACTGAGAGAATGTCTGTGGTGTGTTGAGATGACAACACTCCACACATCTTCCTTCCAAACAATACAATAAACAACACAAGTGATCGAGAATGTTATAACTTTGGTTGTATACGCGACTAAGTTCAACATTGGTCTGTATTATGTAGTGTTATTCTGCGTATTTTAACCTCGTTACTATTGCAACAGTTCACTGATTTCCTGTTGATACTTTTAAATTTTTTTTCTACAAAAAAGACGACGATTATCGCCCTTTGGTTTCTACATTTGTCCAGAAAGGAGCCATTTTGAAAGAATATTATAGGTAGGAAAGAAGAAATTAACTACAGACCCTAAAACCTCCTAAGAATTTATAGATTAAAAGAAAAAGAAATCAATGAATCCTAATACCTGCAATACTACTTTAATGAACCCTGTAGATATATATATATATATATATATATATATATATATATTAATTGTTGAAGACTTAAGGCTTGGTCTTAATAGGGTTAAACCAGTACACATTTGTATTAAAAAGTGTTCTATACAATTATATTGTAGAACTTTTGAATATTTTTACACTATTTATTTTGCTACCTTGGCTTTCTACCATGAGTGGTGTTTCAGGCGATTTTTAATAAAATTTTTTTATTAAAAATCGCCTGAAGACACCATTCATAGTTGAAACAAAGGTAGTAAAATAACTCGTTTAAAAATTATATATATATATATATATATATATATATATATATATATATATTCATTTGTAAGCGAGTTATTACGTGATCTAGGTTTTTAACATGAGTGGTGTCTTCAGGCGATTTGCAATAACTGATTTTACCGTTTACCGTGTTTTAAAAACGCTCACGGTAAAACCAGTTATTGCAAATCGCCTGAAGACACCACTTATGGCAGAAACCTAGGTAGCGTAATAACTCGTTTACAAATAGAAAATATTAAAAAGTTCTACAATATAATTGTATTGGATACTTTTTAATACGAATGTGCATTGGTCTAACCTTATGACCAGAAACTAAGTAATTAAACAATCAATATATATATATATATATATATATATATATATATATACCCAGTTTTTAAAAGAAATGATGTATTTCATACTATTTTTAGTATTTATTACTAAGTGAATAATACTAAATGAAAATAGAATGGTTCTTTTGTTATTATTACTTTGCAAAAGGCAAGAAATGTTTTTCATTCTTCCATTAATGAAACTGCAATATAGGTAATTATTGAATATTTATAAATTCATTTGATGCACATGTTATTGTGCAGCATAAACAATTATTAACTTGGCAATAAATACTAAAACTAGTATTATTTTTTAAATCTCTGGGATGCCTAAAATTATGGCCGGTAGTATATATATATATATATATATATATATATATATATATATATATATATGAAAGTATTTGTTTGAAATCGATACTCATATTTTAGTTGATATTCTGCTTTTAATCAAACAGTATATTTATATATTTATTTCTATCTATTTCTACTGAACCTATTATTTACGATGAATTTTGTTACGAAAATGTGTGTCATTCGGCAGAATTCGAACCGGCGACATCTATGATCATCTATCATCTCTGCTCTTAAATGTATCGTCATTTCAGTAAATGTAACCATACAATGTTACGGAAAATCCCGAAGATTAACAAAATGGTCTTAACAACAGACATATTGAAATTATTTGTTTGAACATTATTTTTAATCGATACTCGTATTTGAGTAGTTTTTTTTTTTTCAGTTAATATTCTGCTTTTAATCAAACAGTATAATTATATACTTATTTCTACCGGCCTGATTATTTACGATGAATTTTGTTACGAAAATGTGTGTCGTTCGGCATATTACCTATCAAATGAGCAGTCGTACAAAGCTACCAGGGTTTCAACCGTGAAATATCATCAGGCAGAAGGACTTTCAGCTCAAACATACATGTTTGAAACCCGGATAACTCGTTGGGCCTGCTTATTTAAGTACATTTTGCTCTAATTTCTTTTTGCTGGCTTTTACATCGAACACTTTTTATTGCATCATACCTTGGGAGCGTCTTTTTATATTTCCCTTTGTTTATATATATATATATATATATATATATATATATATATATATATGAAATTATTTGTTTGAACATTATTTTTGATCGATACTCGTATTTAGGTAGATATTCTGTTTGTAATCAAACAGTAGTATATATTTATTTCTACTGACCTGATTATTTACGATAAATCTTTGTTACAAAAATGTGTGTCATTCGGCAAGAATTTTCGTAAAAAAATTATCGTAAATGATCAGGCTGGTGAAAATAAATATATAATACTGTTTGATTATAAACAGAATAATTTCCGTAATATATATATATATATATATATATATATATATATATATATATATATATAATATACATATATATATATATATATATATATATATATATATATATAACGTAGAATATTTATTAATTAAGTCAGGTAAATTCCAATAGAGACGAACACAAAATAACTCAATGCTAAATTTATTTATTTAACAGAGTAATTTAATCTAGAAATTTTTTTAGATATTCTACAATTTTCAAACCCAAAACTATTGTATCATTTGGGTCTGACGAGCAGCAAATCTTTGGCTGCGAAATATGTATTACCAATGAAATTGTAGAATATCTAAAAAAATTTCTAGATTATATATATATATATATATATATATATATATATATATAATTAGCGTCCATTGCGTGCGTGCGTGCATGATTGAATTTTGGGTTTATTTTTCAATTACTAGAGAATGGATTTCTTACCATTGTTTAAAGAAATTCCTTGACCTCAATGACCAAATTCAGTGTCGTCACATATATTCTTCATAAAATCTAACTTCTTTCTTCACTGATGGCTCTAACCGAATAATGTTATAAGCCTATAAACAAAATCCCTCACGGTGTTCTTTCGTTCCTTATATCAAAAGCAGTTTCTCTTTCATTTTGCCTGTGTAAAAAATTAGTTTTAAAAAAATCTTTGCATTTACTTTCAACAATTTTTTTCCCCTCTTATCTTTTTACTTTGATTTACTTTCTTTCTCGTCGTTTTTGTCTTTTCGTTATTTCACTTGATCACCGCCATCTTTTATCTCCAGTTTTTACTCTTTCTTTCTTCTCCGTTTCCTTCTTCAATTAATGCCACTTTTTTTTTTTTACTTTCTTCAGGTCTATTCTCAATGTTATTCGTTTTTTTTTTTCATATTTTTCTCTTTTTCTTTATCTTCAATTTCAATCATTTTTTTTCTCAGCCTCATTTTCAATTTCCTTCAACTCATATAACATCTTTATCCTCTCCGCTCTTCTTTAAATCTGAATGGATTCATCTGTTTTTTAATTTCTTCTTCGCCATTGCTTCCATAATTCATTCCTATGAAAAAAAAAAATTAATTTCTTTTTAGCTTTGATCCCTGTATGTCTTTTTGAAAGATTCACTCGTCGACTCGGCTACACGAGTCCCCAAGATTTACTTTTAAAAACTGCTTTTTTATTTTGCATCCTCCTTCATCGTTGATGCAGACAACCACTGCACCACAAAATGTGTATTAATACAAATTTAAAAAAAAAAAGATCAATATGCACCTGAAACCTTTTCATAATATATTCAGTTGTTCGGAGAATAATTGCGGATTTCAGAACTATGAGTTCTGAATCCACCAACCAAGACTGAATGAAAGAGTAATGATAACAACCCACGTCTAGAATTAGTTTAGCGTCTCTTCTATCTGACAGTGTGTCGTTTGTTACTATTTGGAATCCCTAGGCTAAAACAATATAGCCAACAGTGAAAGATAAGTAGAAATTTCCGTTTTTACAATATTTGGGTTGTTCGGGCTAATGTCCTAATCTTCATAGCCATATTCATATTCATGACATTTCGACTGTCGCTCGCACCGGCCTTCTTCAGGTGATTAGAATTACAGACTGAATCCTTTATTTCGATCACTGGGGTATATTGTTTTCATTCCATCTACCATACTACTTATGGATATCTTATTTATCTCGCTTTAACTCAACTTTCAAAGTTGTCTTTTCACGACTGCTGTAGCCAGGTATTGAACTCACCACCATTTTGGTCAAGTCATTGGATCTAACCAAAGCTTCTATCTACCAGACCATGCGTCAATATTTCAATCGCGTGAAGAAGGCCGGAGCAATGTAAATAATTTAAATAACTACCTAATCTCAGAATTGTTGACTAATATTTCCGTTTTTATTTGTTCGTTTATAATCAATACGGAAATACTGGAAAGCCGCTGTGTTTATAAGAATTACTCTGTTTATGATTGCTTGGTGGCGAAATCTTAGTCGCCAAGTTGTTGTGGCCTCTTTGGGGCCGGACGTAAGACACAGCAACAAGATAGAAGGTTCAAACAGTGTATTAGAATAACAAGATCATATATACAAGGTAAAGTGTTAGTAATCAATAATTAGAAGTATAAGTCCGAACGGTATAGTTACGCTGCATCTCGACTGCCTCTAGACTGTCACATGACTACCTCACAGCTGCATCCCCGGAAGTCACTCGGCTATTATTTATTGACGGAGGAAGAGTTCATTCCTATAGATAAGGCACCACATCAGATTGTTATGTGACTAACTTTTCAAAAGGTTTCTTGTATTTTAAAGACTCATTATTGACAGTTAATGTTCGTTCATTTTTTAAGATTATCTCAAAAAAGAAAAAAAGCCACAAGAATTAAAGGGCTTAAAAAAATGTTGGGCAGTACGCTTAGGTATCGTTTCATTTTCCTCTACTTGCCAAATTTTGCGAGGAGCTACAGCAGCTTCGTTTCTCGCACTTCCCGCCTGTGAAATTCTTTTCCATGTACTTGCTTCCCCGACAGCTACAATCTCCAAGAATTTAAATGTAGTCAATAGTCATCTTCTATCTCACTAACCTGCATCCTCTCTCTCATGCTCCTTTCTCCGTCCACTTCACTCTCAGTATTCTCATCATTCTCTTCCCCACTTTCTGACACCCCCTATAACCTGTCACTCTTTCTCATAACTTTCCTCCTATGTAACCCCTTGCAAAACAGTGGCAGTAAAATGCCTTGCTTGGGGCGATATCATTATAAAAAAAATTCTATACTATTATAATTTGGATATAAAGTGGGGGATTAATTTTACATTACAATCAATATTATAACTGGTCCCTCACTTTATGGCCACAGTCATACTTTTCTTAACTACTTCTTGACACCCCCTATAACATGTCACTCTTTCTCATAACTTTCCTTCTATGTAAGCCCCTGCAAAACAGTGGCAGTCAAATGCCTTGCTTGGGGCGATATGATAATAAAAAACATGTCTATACTATTGTAATGTGGTTATAAAATGGGGGATCAATTCGACATTACAATCAATATATAAATTGATCCCCCACTTTATGGTCACAATCATCTTTCTCTTACCCACTTCCTGACACCCACTACAACCTGTCACTCTTTTTTAATTGCTTACCTCCCATGTAACCCCCTACAAAACAGTGGCAGTAAAATGTCTTGCTTGGGGCGATATCATTATAAAAGAATCTTCCTATGTTCCATATCACTTCTTAACGTGGCCGATAATGGCTCTCCGCAACTTCTTAGGTTGGTTACCTGCTGCTTTTCTCTGCTCCTCCTGTCTGTCGGTGTCATATTCTTTAAGTCTTCTTTTTTCGTTACGTAACTGAGAAATTTCAACCGAATCATTCTAAGTAACAATTTTTGTTTCCATTTTCCTTCAATCTTCCTTGTTGCTCACATGTTCCGTCTATGATATTCTCAGTATCTTTCTGTCGAACCACATTTCGATTGCTTCAAGTCCCTTCTTCATCTGCATGGAAATTGTCCAACATTCACTGCTATAGAGAACGACTATTGAATAACAATTTAGTACCTTTTTCTTTATTTTTAACAATATTTTTCTGTATCCTAATATTTTACTTCGCTTTTGGAAGGCAACTTTCGCTTTTCTAATGCATTTTCAGATTGCGGTTTATGTTTTGCAGTTAAGGCACTTCCTATATATTAAAACGTTTATACTTTGTCATTTCCAGTTCGTGTGTTCGCATCTTGGGACGTTCTTGCTGACAATCACTCGTTCTGTCTTTATTTTTTTTATGATTGATGCAGAGTCCTTCCATCTAGCTTTCCTTTACTACATTCTCTAGTCGCATCTTTAGTTTCCTTTCTGTGTCAACTAGAAAATGTTTTTTCAATTTATTTATTTTTAAGTAATTTTACCACAAGCAAGGCAGTTTTACTGCCACTGTTGCGCAGAGGGTTACATAGGCGAAAGTGATGAGAAAGAGCGTTTAGTTATAGGGGATGTCAGGAGGTGGGTGATAGACGGATGAGAATACCGGTGTAATGCGGGTGGAGTGGATGGAGAAAAGAGCTTGAGAGAAAGGATGTGAGTTAGTGAGATAGGAGATGTCTATTGACCTTACATTTAAATTGTAGCTGCCGAGGAAGCAAGTATATAGATGGGAATTCCACAGGCGGGAAGTGCGAGAAAAAAAAACTGTTACAATAGAAATTGTGGTTATATTTTATAGGTTTCATTGTAAAACGGTAGGACCTAGTTGTTAATCTAGTAGCTTGTGTAAACTCATATATAGGGGGCACCAGTGAGCTAAGTTCATTGAAGCAGAAACCCTTGAAAGTATTTGTAGAAGAGACACAGAGAAGCCACATCATGCAGGTGAGAGAGCGACTGCAGCCGAGCTACCAAGTCGGTATCGATCACATTACAGATTCTCCGTTAGATTTTGTCAAGAACACCGTGATGTGGCAGCAGTATTCAATTTTAGCGGAATTCTGGATCCTGGTTGGTCATCAAATTGCAAAATTCAAAATACGTCAGAGAAACGGTTTTCCACAGCTAAAGAAAAAATCGTTTTTTGAGCCACCCCCGTGACTATTCAATATTTAAGGATGGTCACTAACCGGTCAGGGTCAGTTTAAAGGAGGCGGGTTTGCTGACACACAACTAAAATGTAACTCTCAACTTCAAGTGACCCGGACATTGCCCCCCTCTCTCTTTCTCATTATCTATTTCAACAACTACTAATAGAACATTTTGTACGAACTCTTTAATTTCTCAACCTCATAACTGAACACGAACTCTACTCATAACTTCTTAATAAGCTTTATAATTGAACATTCATTTCTACAACTCTTGTTATTCCTTCAAAGTGTATATTTTATTATTCCACTTTTCTGCACTAATTCTACACATTCCAACTTGCCGACAACCAACCTTTTGATAAAAATCTTCTGATAATAATTCTGCATAAAACGTGTAAGCTGTAAAGAGTTCGGTTAAGTCTGACACAAGGCCGAACAAAATAAACATTAACCAGCTCCCAACACTTCACAATACACGGGCGGATGTTAGATTTTTGGGTTCATCGAAACTTATTTATAAATGGAACTTTGTCTGTGTGTGTGTGTGTTGTGTGTGTGTGTGTGTGTGTGTGTGTGTGCGTGTCTGTGTGTGTGTGTGTCCGTTACCTATAGACACCAAAACGGCTGAACAGATTTTCTTGAAAATTTACACAGTTGTACTATAAGCGTCTGTGTGTGTCCTTAGCTAAATCTTGTGTCGAGGTACCCCCGATAAATATCGAAAATCGATAATCGAAAAAATCGGGTTATAGAAGGAGTGGTCCAATTTTAATCAAATTTGATATACTCATAGACAAAGACATAAGAAACGATATTCAGAAGTTTCAAGGTTGCGGTTCTTACAATAGTACAGAGAATCGATAATATATATATATATATATATATATATATATATATATATATATATATATATATATAAAAGGCAAGATGTTTGTATGTGTGTCTGTTTATCTGCCTGTATGTCTGCATTTTTTTCAGCTCTTTTATTTTAGTTTTTGCTTCGGGTTTGGCTCTAAGTAGGTATAATTGTAGTTCTTAGACTCAGCCCTGATACCATTTACTTAGAGGAACTTATTTAACCTTCAAAATTCAGTTTACGACGAAAAAGACTTATTTGATATCGATAGCAGGAAATCAAAATTTGACTTACATCCATTCATTTTTCTTTCAGTCTATGGTTTCGCTTTAACTGGAAACAACTATTGCTTTTTAGTCTTTCGTGCCAACGTCTAAAGAATCTCAGCTCCAGAACCATAGATTAGTTTTAAAGCTTTCATTACACCCGAGCAACGCCGGGCTATACTGCTAGTCAATAATAAATCCTGGTAGAACTTCTAATTCTCCCAGAAACGCTTCACTGTACAAACTAAGTCTTAGCCTTTCATGTTTTTTTTCTATATTGAATTCATTTTTTCTCTGTATGCAGGCGTTAATACTTGCCAATAACAGAAAAAAAAGTATAGCTGAATATCATTTATTAAAAAATAGTCACAACTAAACGGGTTTAAAAATAAGTTTTTTTTTATCACCGTGATTTGTACTTTTCAAGCCATCACCATTGCAAAATAGTTATCAGAAAAGAGCAGAGTTTTTCTACAAATATTGAAATGTCTTCGACAGGTCGTTAAGTCAAGAAACACGATTTAACCCCTCACTAGAAACAACACCCTTTCTCAAAAATATCATCCTCCGATTTCAAAAGGTAATTTGCAGTTTAGGAGCAAGTTTGTCATTAACAAATCCTTATGTCATAAAACACAATTTAACACCTCACTAGAGACTACACATTTTAGCAAAGATATCACCCTCCGATTTCAAAAGTCACTTGCAGTTCAGGGGCAAGTCGTCATTAACAGATCCTTAGGTCATAAAACACAATTTAACACCTCACTAGAGACTACACCCTTTATCGAAGATAACACTCTCCGATATCAATTGGTTAATGCAGTTCAGGGGCAAGTTTGTCATTAACAGATCCTTAGGTCATAAAACACAATTTAACACCTCACTAGAGACTACACCCTTTATCGAAGATAACACTTCTCCGATATCAATTGGTTAATGCAGTTCAGGGGCAAGTTTGTCATTAACAGATCCTTAGGTCATAAAACACAATTTAACACCTCACTAGAGACTATAATTCCTTTATCGAAGATAACACTTTCCGATATCAATTGGTTAATGCAGTTCAGGGGCAAGTTTGTCATTAACAGATCCTTAGGTCATAAAACACAATTTAACACCTCACTAGAGACTACACCCTTTATCGAAGATAACACTCTCCGATATCAATTGGTTAATGCAGTTCAGGGGCAAGTTTGTCATTAACAGATCCTTAGGTCATAAAACACAATTTAACACCTCACTAGAGACTACACCCTTTATCGAAGATAACACTCTCCGATATCAATTGTTAATGCAGTTCAGGGGCAAGTTTGTCATTAACAGATCCTTAGGTCATAAAACACAATTTAACACCTCACTAGAGACTACACCCTTATCGAAGATAACACTTCCGATATCAATTGGTTAATGCAGTTCAGGGGCAAGTTTGTCATTAACAGATCCTTAGGTCATAAAACACAATTTAACACCCCACTAGAAAGATCATACTCCTTTTATCGAAGATAACACTCTCCGATATCAATTGGTTAATGCAGTTCAGGGGCAAGTTTGTCTTTTAACAGATCCTTGTCATAAAACACAATTTAACACCTCACTAGAGACTACACCCTTTATCGAAGATAACACCTCGATACATCAATATGACAAGTTCAGGGGCAAGTTTACACAAGACCTAAATACGTAAAACACATTTAACACTTCACGTCAGAGATTATCCTTTGATCAAGAGCATCCGATATCGAATATAATGCAAGTTTGTGCGGTTTAACAATAACAATAGATCCTCTAATAAGAACACAATTTAACACCCTCACTAGAGACTACACCCTTTATCGAAGATAACACTTTCCGATATCAATTGGTTAATGCATTCAGGGGCAAGTTTGTCTTTAACAGATCCTTGTCATAAAACACAATTTAACACCTCACTAGAGACTACACCCTTTATCGAAGATAACACTCTCCGATATCAATTGGTTAATGCAGTTCAGGGGCAAGTTTGTCTTTAACAGATCCTTGTCATAAAACACAATTTAACACCTTCACTAGAGACTACACCCTTTATCGAAGATAACACTTCGATATCAATTACACGGTGTTCAGGGGCAAGTTTGTCATTAACAGATCCTTAGGTCATAAAACACAATTTAACACCTCACTAGAGACTACACCCTTTATCGAAGATAACACTTCTCGACATCAATTGGTTAATGCAGTTCAGGGGCAAGTTTGTCATTAACAGATCCTTAGGTCATAAAACACAATTTTACACCTCACTAGAGACTACACCCTTTATCGAAGATAACACCTCCGATATCAATTGGTTAATGCAAATTAGCAAGTTTGTCTTTAACAGATCCCTTATTGGTAAAACATAATTTAACACCTCACTAGAGACTACACCCTTTATCGAAGATAACACTCGATATCAATTGGTTAATGCAGTTCAGGGGCAAGTTTGTCTTTAACAGATCCTTAGGTCATAAAACACAATTTAACACCTTACTAGAGACTACACACTTTATCAAAGATAACACTCTCCGATATCAATTGGTTAATGCAGTTCAGGGGCAAGTTTGTCATTAACAGATCCTTAGGTCATAAAACACAATTTAACACCTCACTAGAGACTACACCCTTTATCGAAGATAACACTCTCCGATATCAATTGGTTAATGCAGTTCAGGGGCAAGTTTGTCTTTAACAGATCCTTGTCATAAAACACAATTTAACACCTCACTAGAGACTACACCCTTTATCGAAGATAACACTCTCCGATATCAATTGGTTAATGCAGTTCAGGGGCAAGTTTGTCTTTAACAGATCCTTGTCATAAAACACAATTTAACACCTCACTAGAGACTACACCCTTTATCAAAGATAACACTCTCCGATATCAATTGGTTAATGCAGTTCAGGGGCAAGTTTGTCATTAACAGATCCTTAGGTCATAAAACACAATTTAACACCTCACTAGAGACTACACCCTTTATCGAAGATAACACTCTCCGATATCAATTGGTTAATGCAGTTCAGGGGCAAGTTTGTCATTAACAGATCCTTAGGTCATAAAACACAATTTAACACCTTACTAGAGACTACACACTTTATCGAAGATAACACTCTCCGATATCAATTGGTTAATGCAGTTCAGGGGCAAGTTTGTCATTAACAGATCCTTAGGTCATAAAACACAATTTAACACCTTACTAGAGACTACACACTTTATCGAAGATAACACTCTCCGATATCAATTGGTTAATGCAGTTCAGGGGCAAGTTTGTCATTAACAGATCCTTAGGTCATAAAACACAATTTAACACCTTACTAGAGACTACACACTTTATCAAAGATAACACTCTCCGATATCAATTGGTTAATGCAGTTCAGGGGCAAGTTTGTCATTAACAGATCCTTAGGTCATAAAACACAATTTAACACCTTACTAGAGACTACACACTTTATCGAAGATAACACTCTCCGATATCAATTGGTTAATGCAGTTCAGGGGCAAGTTTGTCATTAACAGATCCTTAGGTCATAAAACACAATTTAACACCTCACTAGAGACTACACCCTTTATCGAAGATAACACTCTCCGATATCAATTGGTTAATGCAGTTCAGGGGCAAGTTTGTCATTAACAGATCCTTAGGTCATAAAACACAATTTAACACCTCACTAGAGACTACACCCTTTATCGAAGATAACACTCTCCGATATCAATTGGTTAATGCAGTTCAGGGGCAAGTTTGTCTTTAACAGATCCTTGTCATAAAACACAATTTAACACCTCACTAGAGACTACACCCTTTATCGAAGATAACACTCTCCGATATCAATTGGTTAATGCAGTTCAGGGGCAAGTTTGTCTTTAACAGATCCTTAGGTCATAAAACACAATTTAACACCTTACTAGAGACTACACACTTTATCAAAGATAACACCCCCTGATTTCAAAAGGTCCCTTGCACTTCAGGGGGCATGTTTTTCCTCAACAGGTCCTTAGGTTATAAAACATAATTAAACACATTATATTTGTCGTCAACATATCGTTAGGTCGCAAAATATGATTTAACCCATCACAAAAAATAACTGGCTTTATCTAGGATGACCCGTCTCCAATCTCTCTCTCTCTCTCTCTCTCTCTCTCTCTCAAGTGAAATCTCTTAACTCTACGTCTATCTGGCTCATTCGTTTTACACTCTATGATCCTCACTGTTCTGCTTGCATTTTGACCAAGAGCGACAAGCGTATTAATACATAGATAATACAAAGCAGTCAAAATCTTTCAATGTGTACATGGAATAATCCTTAGAGTAAAGCGAAAATATTTTTGATACAGCCACTTAAGTTCCATACGTGATACACGCTTTGGGAGATCATGTATCGAAAGAAACATGACTGACTGAGCAGAAGATTATCCCGCAGTAGGTTGCCATTACTTTCTGCGGTAGACTGGTTGCCAGCCAAGGCTATAGAACCCAATCGATCCTACTATTTGACTTATAGCTAGAGTAGGGAGAGATGTATTATATTATAAAGTAGCAATTATTGGGGGATCAATTTATTACTTTAAAACAATAAAAATCCGTTCTCCCACTTTCTGCCCATTAGAAGCCTTAACTATGATTCCAGTTATTATATTCAGTCAGTCAGTTATGTGCAATACGTGAAACACGCTTTCGGCGATCATGTCTCGAAAGAGACATGACTGACTAGGTAGAAGATTATCTCGCAGTAAGTTGCCATTATTTTCTGCGGTAGATTGGCTGCCGACCAAGGCTATAGGACCCAATCTGTCCTACTATTTGACTTATTGCTAGAGAGGGAAGAGATGTATTATATTATTAAGTAGCAATTATGATGGAATCAGTTTATTACTTCAAAACACTAGAAAACCTATCCCCTATTTTATGCCCATAAGAAGCCGTAATCATGTTTCCAACTATTATATTCAGTCAGTCAGTTAAGTTCCATACTTGATACACGCTTTGGACGATCGTGTATCGAAAAAGACATGACTAACTGGACAGAATATTATCCCGCAGTAAGTTGCCATTGCTTTCTGCGGTAAACTTGTTGCCAGTCAAGGCTATAAAACCCAATCTGTCTTGTTATTTAACCCATAACTAGAGGGAAGAGATGGATTAATACCTTTTCCAAGAGTATTTGCGCGTAAATGAATGCAATGATTCAACTGGAATTTGAACTCGGATCTCCCGATTTGTCGTTCCGAGTCGATATCCACTGCACCACAACGCGCATCCTATTTTTGATACATATTTTGATGCACAACTATATTTTTATACACTTGGATTTAATGGCGTTTATAAGGCGTTTTATCACTGTTTTTTTTTTTTTTTTCCGGTAATGCGCAAAGCACCAAAGTATTATGACGTAATATTATTTTCTTTTTATAAGCCCAACCGATTATTTATATCTGGTTTCTCTCAGGTGTCTCTTCCAATTCAGTGTCATGACGTCACCTGGTGGCTTAAAATTCTCTGAAGCTACAGAATCGATTTACTGAAAATAGTGAAAAGGATGCAGCGCCCGTAATATTTCAACGATTTTGATAAAGTCTCGAAGCAACAGTTCGATTTTTGAATCCGACGCTGATTAAAACGAATTAATATAGTAATTACAAATTATACAAAGCAAGTATAAAATTATCTGTGTTGTCTGGTTGTAAACTTTAGAATTCAGAAACAGTACGACTTTCAATTCAAACTTTGCGTAAGAGATCAAACTGAACTTGCAGAATGCGGGTTCCGATTTTAATTTTATTTTTTGAAAAGCGTTAAGGCGTCAAAAATTGTAATAAAAATTAATTGGATGAAATGAATTTTAAACAATAAATATGTGTTATGTATAAATAACATAATTAAATATGGGTAGGTCTTGAAGGCTATCACAGTGCGTTTAGTAAAATAAAGGAAGGTAAAGAAGGTGTTGGGTATTACTTCTTTATTATTCATTGATATTTCGAGATCAAAGTCTCATCTTCAGAATGATAGGAGAGCTTGATTTCAAGTCTGCTCGTGGACCGTGTCTTTCAACGAATGATCATCTTTCGCTGCTACTGCTGTCGTTAAGTGTAGTGAGTGCTTGTATCCCTGTAAGTATGTTTGTGCGTGTATGTATGTATGTATGTATGTATGTATGTGTTTATAGTTTATGTATGTGTGCGTTGATCTATAGTAGCATTTGGCTTTTTTGCATTTGTTAAAGGGATAATGAGCGCCATTTTACAAGCTGGTCTGCTTTAATTTATGGTTTACATATGTGCGCGTTGACTGATAGCAATATTTGGCATTTTCGCATCTGTTAGAGTGGTAGTGGGCGCCGTTTTACGACCTGATGTTATATCTGTCTGCTTTAATTGGAGGTGTGTTTATTGCTAATTGTTTTTAATCATCCGGTATTCGTTATCGTGTGTGTGTGTGTGTGTGTGTGTATGCGTGAGTGTGTCATAATTAAATAAATAAATATAAAAACAGCAAAAAACAAAAAAAAGCAAAAACATGCCAACCTGTGTATTTCTGAAGGATAACACATTAAGGCAACAAGTCTATGTACCTAAAGTGCTCAATATTAAGTAATATGGAATTAATAACAAGAAACAATTAAATGTTAAGCTTATCTGTTCCGACTTGGAGTTTCGTAGATAGCCTATCCGCTCTTAATGACATTTAATAGTAAAACTAAATTCATTTAAGGAAGTCATATAATTCTTATAAGGTGTTACTTAATTGGCCCTGAAAATTAGATGCCACCATACAATAAATGGCTTTAAGAACGTACAAATTTAGAATAAAGTGTAGTAAAAATTGATGAAATTGTAGACAAAATTTGTTAACATCATTTAAGAAAGATAGTTTTTCTCACAAACAGACACATAAATATTATATTGAATTATTAATTGTCTGGCATTAATTCTTTATTACTAGTTATAGCTATAAACGTTATTTAGTACCCACTAAAAATTACGTTTATAGTAATCTCTATATGTGTTTTTATTTAAAACGTTATTATAGCGGATATTTTGTATCTGAAATAGATGCCCTATTTTTATATATTGAACAGTGTGTATTATGTCTGTAACGGTGTAGGGTTTATTCTCCCATTTACAATTCTCTTCTTATGAGCATTATTAGATCCGTGTGTTACGAGTATGCATCTATATATAAAAAAATAATATTATTAATGTCTAAAAAGTTATAGTAAGGGCTTGTATTGAGTCCTACTTGTTATTACAAAAAGTTTTAATTCACGGAGTAGTTGTTAAAGAGAAAAATTAGAAATAGAGCGTTTTGAAAGATTATAAAATGTTCGAGTAAAATTGAGAGAATTCGAAATGTTCTAGAAAAATGCAATTTAGGTGTTAGCCCCTATAAAATAGGTTTTGGGAAGTATTTGTTGATATTATCAACTCCGGCTTTGATTCAAAGATTTATATCCAGCCGAAAGAATCTCTAAGAAAATTTGCCGCCCAACTAAAAACTGAAAGAGAACCTCATGGAACTAAAAGGGTAAATAGATTTTTTGATCTTTTTCGTTGACCATATTGGAAATTATTTTTTATGTACACATTTAAGGATTTCCAAAAAGTACAGCACTTAAACTACTTCGCTAACTTAACTGGGTAAAGATACTAACCCTTCCTTCCCCTTCGTAACACTTCACCCGCCAGTAGTAAACTCTACATTTCTTTTTTGAATGCAAAAATTGTAAATTTTGTATATATATCATTTTGTGTTTATCGTAAATTAGATATTTGTATGTGATTTAATTCTGAGTTTTGGTCTATAATTTTTTTACTTTTGTTACACTTAACACGTACATATGATATTACGGTGTATATGATATACACCGTAATTCACGAGAGGAGGAAAATGGATGAAAGGAAAAAGAATGACAAACATACATTGTTCTCGGAGAAACTGTTATAATATTAATACATACACAAGGTATATATATATATATATTGTGTGTATTTTGGCAGCATTTTTTCATTAATGCAGGTTTCATTGAATAACATACAGAAGTTTTGTCTATTAATTTTGTGTAGGATCCGTTCATACCGTCATATACTTGATGGTGATGTCGTTGAAAGACAACAAAAAATCACAGTAATTGTTGATTTTTTTATCGGGTCTAAGCTTTCGGCTCACATTAATATATATATATATATATATATATATATATATATAACACTTCTTTGAATTTTGAAAATTTATTTTAATTTATATTGGCTCTGTAATCTTCATTACATTGAGCTCTCCTCATGTATCATTTTTTCATATCAAAATTTTTAATATTAATTAGGATCAGGTTCTTGGGATTTACCTTTCTTTTTTTCCGTTTCGGATTAAAGTAATTTTATGATATAATATATATATATATATATATATATATATATATATATATATATATATATATATATTGGGCGTGTATAACGATAATATGCAAGCTAAAAATTCTGCCTTTTTCTACCGAGCGCCCATAGCCCAGAGATAGAATCTCCGACTGACGTCAATTCGGTCGGGTTTCAATACCTGCGTTAAAAGCAATCGGAGTCTAACCGTACTGATGAGCTGTGATATATCGAAACAGATCTGTCTGCGGATGACATATATATATATATATATACGCGTGTTACACGCAGGTAATAATTTATCACATATATTTACGCAGCAAAGCAAACTGTTATAAGAAATAAAAAGAAAAATATTTTAAACGTAATAATGAGATAATTATATGTCTGGAAAAAAAGTTAAGAACTCTAGATTCAAACGGACAAGATTCCCCTATGTCCCAGGCAAAGACATATTTCACGAACAGAAAAAAGCGAGTCTTAGTGCTGATTGCATACATGGAAAGGTACAGAAAATAACTAAAGAGAGTGACAAAAAAGGACTTCAAATAAACGGCAAGAAAACCGAATGCTTTGTCATCAGCAAAAAGAGCAGCCCAAAATGCCAAATACAGTTGGGAGATACTAAAATCAAGCAGGCACAAAAGATTTAAAGACTTGGGAAGTGTTCTAACAGAGGACGGAAAGCGCAACACAGAGATCCGAAGGCGAATTTGGCATAGCGAAGTACATATTCCAGAAGCTGAGTAAAGTATTAGGAGAAAGGAAACTTTCACTAGAAACAAAGAAGAGAATACTAGATTGCTATGTGATGTCAGTTCTTCAATACGGCAGTGAATGCTGGAACAATATCATAAAAGATGAAGCAAAAACTTGAAGCAGCTGAAATGTGGTTCTACAGAAGGATGCTGCAGATATCGTGGACCGAGCATGTGAGCAATGATGAGGTTTTGGAAAGAATAAAAGCAAAAAGGAAATTAATATTGAGCATCAGGAAGAAACAACTAAAGTTCCTGGGGCATGTAATGAGGAAGGAGAACCTGATACTAACAGGCCAGATAGAGGGAAAAAGAGACAGAGGAGAACAGCGGATAACATATTTGAAGGGCCTGATCAGGTGGATGACAGAACGAGGGTTGCATGGTGTTACAGGAGAAAGTCTGCTCAGAGCCACCAGGAAGAGGAAGACGTGGAAGGCCATGATCGCCTACGGCCTAAAAAGGACAAAGCACTTAGAAGAAGAAGGGTTTTCCCAAATTGAAGACTGCATGCTGGAATTTTATTCTATATTTGGGAAAGATATATTTTCAAAGGGAAATGACACCATGTGCCTGTAAGCTTCTGGGTATGCAGATAGGGTGGGGATGATAAAGAAAACAGCCAGCCTAGTCATTTAGCTGCCAAAAAGCGAACAGAAAAATGCCATCCACGGAACTTATCTCCACCAAAGGGAGATAGCGACTTCAGCCTGCGACCGAAAGACAAAATACACACTGTTTAATAAATAAAAGTTTGGCGTCTACTTCAAATACAAAGTCATATTCGAAATTAAACCATTAATTCTTTGGGAATATCTATATATAATGTCATGAAGTAAAGTATTTTGTGCATGCTTATGATAATTCATATATATATATATATATATATATACAAACTAAATCTAAAAGTGAGCCAAAGCCGACCGTGGTTTCACTGGCCGGACTCCTTGTCCTGACGATCCGGCGAGTGAAACCGCGGTCGGCTTTGGCTCACTTTTAGATTTAGTTTGTATCTTTGCTCTACTTTCGTACTTTCGTATTGAGCTCTTTACTGTTAAGGTTTTCGTCTTGGGTTTTTTTTCTTTCGAACACAGCTTTTGCTTTGTTTCTTTTTTTTGATTCCCCTCTTCCCATTTGGTATTACCTTTTGGAATTGACGACTAAATTTACCGTTTTGTTAACTGTAGGACTTAAGGATTTAATCATTATTAGTGATACTGTTTTCTTGGTATGTTTTACAATAATAATAATTATATATATATATATATATATATATATATATATATATATATCCGAGTGAATACAGAATGAAGAATTATTTCAACGTCCAAAACATTAATTTCAAACAGTGCTCGATATATAATATAATATATAGAGCTGTGAATATTTATTATAAATTATATTTTAGAACATGTACATAATTTTTCTATATATAATTGTGACGAAGGCACGTTCGTTTCGACATTGGAGCCCCAATGTCTCATCAGGAGATCGCCTGATGAGGCATTGGGAGAAAGGAGCATGAGAGAGAGAGAGAGAGAGAGAGAGAGAGAGGATGTAAGTTAGTGAGATAGGAGATGACTATTGACTTTACATTTAAATTCTTGGAGATTGTAGCTGTTGGGGAAGCGAGTAAACGGAAAGGAATTCCACAGGCGGGAATTGCGAGAAAAAAGCTGATGGAGTAGATTTTGCGTTTGTATTCAATTGGTTTTACAGTAAAAGGATGTGACCAAATTGCTAATTTAATGACTCGAGTAAATTCATATCCAGGGGCCACCAGTGAGCTAAGTTCATCGGAGCAGAAGCCGTGAAAGTACTTGTAGAAGAGACACAGGGAAGCCACATTTCGCCGGTGAGAAAGTGACAGCATCCGGGTTGCCAAGTCGGAATCTATCACATTACCGATTCTCCGTTGGATTATGTCAAGGCCCCCTAGGTGGATAGCAGGAGCACCCGACCAGATATGACAGCAGTGTTTCATGCACGGCCGAATGGTAGATTTATTGCATGTCAAGAATATAATCGCCGTTATTATAAACGGCAAAAACACAGCCTGAAAATGTCTTTCTTTTTTCTGTTTAAAAAGAAGCGATAAATAGTCGGGATGATAGAGTCAGTGTGAACACTTATTTCCTTAGCTGAATAGTATGTGCCTCACCAAGGCTAGATTCTGTTTTGAATTCAGTATTCCACCTCTTAAATCAGCTGCCATCTAATGCTATAGAATTCAGGTTGCCCTACTGTTTATCCATACCTGGGGAGCAAAATTTGTATTCATACCTTTTCCAAGGAAAGCGTCTTATATTCTGGATAAAATTAATTCTGATGACACTAATTTTCTTTTCTACTTTTAAAGTTTTGCGACTAAGAAAATTATTTCTCTAATTTTTATAAATTACGAAAACAAAATAACACTTTGTAAGAATTTGAGCTTTTAGTAATAAGAAAAAGAAAGAAATATATCGCCAAATATAGAGCGCTTCTTATTTTCTTGATTTTTGTTTTTTTCAGTTTCATTAACTGGCAATAAATCCCAATAACGTGAGGGGACCCCGAGGTTCTATTGCGAAAGATAGCTGTTTCTCAAGTAATTTACGACTGCAATAAAACATTACCAAACCGTTTCTTACCAACGCCTCTATTTCTGGGAAGAGATCAACATCCAGAAATAAGCTTAATATAATCGACAAAGTTTCAATTTATAAATTTTTAGAGAGAGTGGTGGGGTAAGGATCAATAGTGATTAGAATTTTGACAGTTCAAGGTTAATACCACGGCTCAGTTTGTAATCACTTAATCAAAAGCTGTTCACGGAACAAATAGACAATTGACTCAGATCTCTTCCTCTATTTTTCTTTCTCTCTTTTTCTTTCTCTCTCTCTCTCTCTCTCTCTCTCGCGCACACACACACACACACACACACGCATACGAGAATTTGTGATCTGAACGATAGAAAATATTACGAAGAGTGTAACTGTAGGCAATGTATAGAATACATCTTCTTTTTACGGGTTACCCAGCTTTTTTTTCCTTTTTGATTGAAGCCGGTACGTCGTCTCGATTGGGTTGATTCAGGTTTCCTAAAAGCTTACAATATTGGGCTTGTAAAATCTAGTGGTGAACTCATATGTAACTTTTGTACCGTAAAATGAACCATTCTCGACTTACTGCCTTGGTAAACACTTCCATAAAATGAAAAACACTGTTGGCAACTATAAGAACAGTTTTACAAGATATGAAAATTGGTGAACAAAACATCTCTAACATCGACAGAAGAAATAAGTCTACCCCCCCCCCCGCGCTGGATAGTACTTGAGGAATTTAATAGTAAGTGTTCAATCAAGGTTGGCCAGTTTTATTTTACTTAATTCTTCTGTTATACGTGTGTCTGTGTATTCACTACGACCACGAGATAGGGTTTTGTGAGGCAACCCGGAGCAAATCACTGATGAATCTCGAAATTGCGAAACGGAAATTTCTATGTTTCGAGATAGATTCTCTTCATCAGGGAATGTTGGATGTTGGTTGTGAAAATGATTTACATTTTAAATCCAAAACCCCCTCGGTTTGCTATTTATGTATGTGGGAAGATATAAAATTTATATGCGTGTTCCTTTTAACCAATCAGAGTAAAGATTCGCTTTGGAATTTGGCCAGTAGTTTCTAGGGAATACATCCCTACTTTTTTCCTTCCTTTTTTTCTTTCCTTTTCCTCTTTCCTTCCTTTTTTTCCTTCCTAACGATCAAAATTAACCGAATTTTATTTTCCTTTTTTATTTTTATTTTTATTTTTCATTTTATTTTTTATTTCTTCTCACTTTATCTTATTACCTTTGATGTGTCTATTTTGGTACCAAAAATGTCTTTTCTGCTTTCCTTATATTTTACCTCCTCTCCTAGAAAGCAGGACAGGGGTGAAGAAAGAAAAGGACTTTTTATGTTTATTTTCAGTAAATTTACTCTTCTTAACCGTGGGTATCTAATTCTAATTTTTTCAAGACCTTTGATTTATCAATAACATTTCTATTCCCTCCCCCCCCGCTTTACTTTCTGCTATTACTATCCCATCTTTCTAATATCTATTTGCTTATTGGAAATTCTTTCTTTTTATGTATCAATATACTATATTTTGATATTTATCAATTATTATGTCCCTTAAGCGAATTATTGGGTATATGCATGTTAATTCATTATATATCATGGACTCTCCCGTCGATTTCGACGTATGAGCATCTAACTTAGTTAGACTGCCACACAAAGAATTGTTTAGAGTGGTGAAAGCTTGTGTAGTACCATCCACACTTGTTGGAACTGCTGATAACAAACAATCGGTGCAGAAGTTCGCATGAGCAGCAGACCTCAGTTATTTGACCCATAACTGGAGGGAAGGGACAGATTTATACTTTTCCCAAGGGTAGCAGTGCGCAAAGGAATGCAAAGTGTTCAACTGGAATTAGAACTCGGCTCACCGATTTCCCTTTCCAAGTCGACATCCACAACGCACATCCGTCCATAAATGCTTACAGCACCTGGTATTCCCAAGTAGTCACGCACCTAAAGTACTGACCAGGCTCAACGTTGCTTAACTTCGGTGATCGAGCGGGAACCGATGTATTCAACCTGATATGACAGTATATATATATATATATATATATATATATATATATATATATATATATATATATATATATATATATATATATATATGAAAAGATGCTTATATGAAAAGATATCTTTTAGATCTTTCATTAAACATCTTTTCATATATCTCAGCACTGAGGTGATGTGTCGTCCCCCGTGGGGATCTTCATATCGAAATGGCCATTCAACATCTTTGAATTAATCCTTTTTTAATATATATTTGCTCTGTAATATTTTATTACATGGAGCTCTCTTCCTGTATCATTTTTTAATATTAAAATAAATTTTTAATATTAATTAGGATCGGGTTTTTTGGAATTTACCTTCCTGCTTTTTTCCCTTGGATTGAAGTATCTGAATTAAAATATATATATATATATATATATATATATATATATATATATGTGTGTGTGTGTGTGTGTGTGTGTGTGTGTGTGTGTGAAAAGATGTTTAATGAAAGATCTAAAAGATGTTCCAAGAAAGGTGAGGTGTAACAGATGTTCCATGAAATATCTAAATGAAGTTTCAATAAATATCTAAAAGATGATTTATGAAAGATTCAAAGTATGTTTCATGAAAGATCTAAGAGATGTTTTATGAAAGACTTAAGAAATGTTTCATGAAAGATCTAAACGATGTTTCATGAAATGTTTAAAATACATGCCTATCATATCTAAATGTGGCCTGCAAAAATATCTACTAACATCTTCTCCAAGATAAACATTGTTCGGACTAAGGGTGACCCACCACATATTCCATAGTTTTCGGGTGTCGGTCAATAACTTAGAGAAGAAATAATTGCCGTCATTTCTCTGGAAGTATCAAGTGTGAGTAGAATTAAACTCCATTTTCGTCGTTTTTTCTCTATACACACATTTCTTATTGTTTCTGCTTTTTACTATTCTCTCGTTTTCCCCTTTTTTCTTCAATTTTAGACATTTTCACCCGTCTGTGTGTATATTGTGGTTATTTACACTTTTCGTCGATTTTTATTTTTACACTCATTCTTTATTGCTTTTGTTTTTGGTGTTTACCATACGCCTCGTTTTCTCCTTTTCTTTAAATTGTAGCCATTTTTACCCGTATGTGTGAATATCGTGTTTATTTAAACTTTTCGCCGTTTTTTCTCTGTAAACTCATTCCTCATTGTTTTTGCATTTTTTTACCATTCTCTCGTTTTCGCCTTTTCCTTCAATTCTAAGATGGAAATTTTAGAATAAATCTGTTTCAACAAAAACAAAGAATAAAGCAAATCTTATTCTTAGAAATTCTGTCAGAAATTTTCTTATCTAAACTAATGGCATTCTTCGACTGTTATTGCATTATCAAAAATAATAAGAATATAGATTGCTATTATTCCACAATTTGATGGGCCAGGTATCTTTATTAGTATTTTTGTTTTTCAGCAAATTCGATCGTTCCTATATGCTGTTTTCTTCAGGTATAAAGTCGATTAAATGCAGCAATTTTATTCTGAATATAGTCTTCAGTTGTGTCCTTGATAACAGATTTTAGTCGATAGGTTCTCCATTTTTTCTTATTGCATACTTTCAAGAATTTTCTCAACAGTATGATGTTTTTCCTTTTCGTTTTTCTTCGAGTATCTTCAGTCAAAGAAGAACCACCAGTGTTAGTGTTATCAACACTAGAATAACTAAAATTAAAAGTTCAAACCGTGTTTTATCAAAGACATTACTCTCTTCTTTAACGTATTATAAGTAATATTAAAGGTTATTAGAGATTGAATGTTTCAAATGTACTTGTTACTAGAAATCGTCGGTGCTAAAATTGGTTTTCTTTTCTGAGAAACATTTCATCTCTACTTCCGAAAGACAATTGGTCCAAGTCACTCAGTTGTTAAAATCCTCGCAAACAATCCTTCCTTCAGTTATCTCTATTGCATCAAAGTAACGCCACATACTGCCACATTTCCTTCCTTTTCCTTCGTGTTTCCGCTTCAACAACAAAATCAAACAATTCTTTGTAGAATACGGTACCGAATAATTGGATCATTTTGTACCTAATCGAATTCATCGACTGTAATCAGCAACACCAGATTAAGCAAATATCGTCTTCAGTTTGCCAGTCAGAGCTGATAGATATGATTACAGACTATTGGAAAAATCGATTGTGTTCAGTGAAATCAAAGATGGCGGATTGTATGTAAGTAACGCCTGGCGTTTCAATCAGACCTGTTTTTACGTCCATTGTTTTCAGTTTTACTGTTTTTCTACTTAAAGTTTGATAACCAATTTAAGAATTTTTAACTTCCAACAAAAGTGACAACTTGAATCGGCTCAAAGACACAATTTGGCTTTTCCTCTTCTAAGCATTTTCGAAATCTTGAGTTATGTGGTACATTCTTTCACAAGAAAGAACACAAGAATATTATATAATCTTAACTTAAAGAAGGATTCTTACACATCCTAATTTAACAATCTAACAATTCGAAACTCTACAAAGGGTTTAACAGTGTAACTGTAGTTTTAACTGGATTCAGTGAGACATGTCTACTATGAAAACTCCCGCTCGACCCTATATGGCTATGACGTCACCAAGATGTCTGAAGTTCAAGCTGAAACGGGAAATAAACTTGGATTGAAAGCTATCGATCGCTAACATTTGGAATATATATATATATATATATATATATATATATATATATATATAGTAATATTTTTATCATAAGTTTATAATAAAAACATAGTTTACACTATTTACATTATTCGGACTCTTGTCCTCATCTTTGTTGTCATTTGTACGACGTTTCAGCCGTTGTACGCTCCGGCCTTCTTCAGGTGCTAAAGATTTCGAACCGAACTCTTTATTACAATCACTGGAGCTTATCAAAGATGCTCCCATCCAATGCAACCAGGTGGTGAGCCTGGATGAGGTGAGTCTGTTCGCCAAGGTTTCCACGGTGGAGGCACTATCGGTAGTCAGGGACAGACTGACCTCGGACTCATCCCTAGGAAAAGATACCAGTATTCTAATAGATAATCTGATGGAGATGCTGACTTTCTGAATACAAACAACATACTTCAGATTGGGATCAGACATATATCGGCAGAATGAAGGCTTAGCAATGGGCTCGCCATTATCACCATCGCTGGGTAACATATACATGGAAAACTTTCAAGAGATGGCATTAGAATCCATTAAAGCCAAACCTATGGCTGAAATACGTTGATGACACCTTCATGCTCTGGCCGCGCCAGAAGGAGGTCCAGACGCTACTGTACCATGTGAACTCAGTAGGATCATCAATTGCTATGGACAAAGAAAGTGACAACAATCTGGTATTCCTGGATGTGCCACTAACTCGAACAAAGGTGGGAATCAAGACAACCGTATACCGCAAGCCAACATTCAGGATTTTCTTGAAGTTATATTTCAACTTAAATAGTGAACAAGAGACAAAGACAGTAAAATTTATAAAATAGTACCGAAACACAACGGCACTTGTGTTGCCAAAACTATGTTTTATTATTAATTTATAATACAAATATTACTATCTATCTATCTATCTATCTATCTATGAATTAAAATAAATTTTCAAAATTCAAAACTGTTGAATGAACATTTCAACATAAAATCCCTAAGAGAGATTTCACATATCCTCAGCAACACAGTCTATATCAAAATGAAGAAAAATAAGATTAAAAAGGAGAAATAAAAAAATAAAAGAATAAAAAAAGGTAAAGAAATAACAAAAATAAATAATCGTTAAGATTTGAGGAAAATACGTCACCAAAAAAACTTTTTTGAAAATCAGTCTATTTTTGGTTTTTACTTTTTGATAGAGTTGTAAGTGAAGAGATGGAAATTTGGCAGGTTCTTGGAATTTACCTTCCTACTTTTCCGTTTCGGATTAAAGTAATTTAATAATAATAATAATAATAATAATAATAATAATAATAATATATATATATATATATATATATATATATATATATATATGCATTCAAGTCATTTGAAGATTGCGTAAAACTCTACTTACCACTAGGGTAATAATTTTATAGGATTAAGCGTTTCATAGGAGTTAAGCTTTTGTTTGTTTTTTGTTTTACATATTACAAACTCTTTTTGTAACATGCATCTAATGGTTGCGTAACGCATGAAACCCCGAGTCATGTCATCGACGTAGGACAATATATATATATATATATATATAAACCCTACCGGCCATAATTATGAGGCCAACCTAGTTTTTTTTAAAGAAATGATGCATCATACTATTTTTAGCATTTATTTCTAACTGGATAATTCTAAATGAAAATAAAATGGTTCTTTTGTTATTATCACTTTGCAAAATTTTAAAACGCAAATACCGACAATTTACCCATCGCACCTTGTAAATTATATATATATATATATATATATATATATATATATATATATATATACTACCGGCCATAATTATTAGGCAACCCAACATTTTGAAAAGAAATGATGCATTTCATACTATTTTTAGTATTTATTGCCAAGTGGACAATTCTAAATGAAAATAGAATGGTTCTTTTGTTATTATTATTTGCAAAATTTTACAAGGCATGGAAGCAAAGATGAACTTGTCCGAATGACCCTAAATTTTTTTTATTCTTTCATTGATGAAACTGCAATATAGGTGATTATTAAATATTTATAAATTCATTTGATGCGCATGTTATTGGATTTATTGTCTATCATAATGACAACTCAATGTTTTTCATAATGACTGGGGCAGTTGAAAGTACTTGTACGAATGAATGAAATGTACTTAGTTTATTGATAATTTTAATTATTCCTTAATTCATATCATTCAGTAATTATAAAACTATTTAAAAATACCTTAACAGACCTTGGCGATTGAACTTAACAAAGAAATTTATATATATATATATAGTCATCCGCAGGCAGATCTGTTTCGCTGTATCACAGCTCATCAATACGGTTAGACATCCGATTGAATTTTACCCAGGATTGAAACCCGACCGAATTGGTGTCAGTTGGCGATTCTACCTCTGAGCTATGGGCGCTCGGTAGAAGGAGGCAGACTTTTAGCGTATGATATATCATGTATTCAAAAATTGAACTGCTATATGACTCGAAATAAATAAATATATATATAGAATAAAAAATGTGAGAAGCCGTGAACGTTTTCTTTAAAGTGTATATTTATTGTTTTTGCAATTATACATGTTATGAAACATTAATTGTCCATAATGGTGTTTGTGACGCTATACGTGTTTCGAGTCTAAAATTGACTCTCTTCAGGCGAATAAATTTGTGGTTTCTACGTTTGGAACAACCCTATTTCTTTATTCGATATATATATATTGTGAGTCATATAGCAGTTCAATTTATTCTGGAGGTTGCGTGTGTTTGTTCATAAAGTTGATTATCATCACTCAAAGTCACAAAAAAAAAGTCGAATCATCATTGTTTGGCAAGTATTGAATAGCGTTAACGAGGCAAGGATTTTTAATTGAAATGTTCAGGCTAGACGAGAAAAAAAACATTTCCCCATCTTGGACAACTTTTGGCAAGAGTTTTGATAAGTAGCAAAAGCGAGACACTGTTGCTTAGCGGTCATTTGGACGTACTTGCGTGCAACATTAAAAATAAATTCGTCATCTGCTATGAAGCTTTTTCTTTTTTTTATCTGAACGAAAATCTTGAAAACTAAAAAAACATTTCATACTCAATTTCTTAAAAAATTTGGTTTACTTATCAAAATCTTTTTAACAAATATTATTAAAACATGATTTCGGTTGATCGTTCCTTTGGTCTTCTGTATAATGCGCGTATGAAGGGCCATAAGTGAAATTTTTCTGCTACCGGCCAATTTTTATATGGTGAAGGAGGCAAATCTATTTTTTTTTACGGGGAGATGATTTCCAAAGAATTCCTTTGTAGAAAAACGAACCCATACTGCGTCGAAAAACGCAACATTCTGATTTGAGAACGGTTGGACCGAAACATTGTGGTACCGATAAAAGCAAACGAAAAATAAAAATTCTGTAAAGCATTTCAGATGATAACGAGACATCTCAAAACAACACAAGTGAACAAGAAAGTTCTTTTACTGGCAAATTTTTAACATCTGAGAAGGTTAAGATTTTCTCAAAATTACAGAGAGAGAAATAAGGTAGGTTCACACCCACATACGCATTCACGTGTTTTCATTTCTGTACTTCATCGCGACAAACTGAAGAAAAATGTCTGGACGATGAACGATGGTCTCGGTTGAATTCGGAGTCGAGAACAATGACGATAAAAAATGGGTCTGTGGTGATACCGACCGAGCAAAAGCGAGGGACCGGATGTTTGCTCTATACCGACCAGAAGGCAAATGACTAAAAAATTGTCGTTGCGCATCCGAGTTCGCGCAGATGCTCCTGTTGATAAATAAAATTCGCGTAGGCTCGCGAAATGGAAATTTGATATTTGATTAATTTTTATTTTTCAACAGGAACATCTGCGCGAACTCGGATGCGGATCGACGATTTTTTGGTCATTTGCCTTCTGGTCGGTATAGAGCAAACATCCGGTCACTCGCTTTTGCTCGGTCGGTATCACCACAGGTCTTCAAATCCAACAATGCCGGAATGAATAACGACGATCGAATCAGGTCGGCAGTCACTACATGTAGCGAATACCGGGGTAACTGCTAAGGAATTTATATTAAGATTCAATCTGGGAGTGATGGCAGAGACCACGATACAGGATGAAATAACAAGGAAAACATGTATTATTAACAAGAAGTTGCATAGAGTTGAAAGCATACAAATAGTGAAGAAAAAGTTGCAACGTTAAGAAACGTAAGAGAAAGTCACTTGTTGAACGTAATTAAAATGTTCATGAAGAAAGTAGAAATAAAATACATACTGTTTTGTGAATTTAAATGTTCGATTTAAGTTTGTGTGAACAACATGCACGTGTGTGTGTGTGTGTGTTTGAAATAAAATTGGCGCCTAATTGTTACCTGCTGTTAGTGCGGGTGTGTACGAGACGAGAATCAAACGAAGGTCCCTCTGCCATATTGGATAGTAGTGGGTCTCCAACGAATTGGTAAACTGCTGCACATTATCCAGCTACCGCCGGCCGATAGCTGAAGCCCAACTCACGTGTGCCCGCTGGTTAAATATCAAACCAAACTTCGCGGGAAAGATACACGTGATAGATAAATGATTACCGCGTGTTTCAAGAATGAAAACACGCCAGATAGTAGTTGTGCGTAGGTGTAAAACACAAAATGTCATATGCGTGAATGCGTATGTGAGTGTGAATGTACAGATGTGTACGTGAGTACCACAAGTTCTTTTTCTAGGTAATTTTTAACACCTGAGAAAGTTAACCTTTTCTCAAAATTACAGGGAGAGAAATAAGGTTTCCAAATTTTTATAAGCATTCGCCACTGTAAATGTATTATAAGTTTTTCCCAAAATTACAGAAAAAAGAACAAATAAGGGCCGGTTACGATTTGTTTCTGAGCCAACCAGTTTGCCAGAGCGGCGAACTAATTCATATTACAGAAGCTTGTTCATATTAGTGTCATACAAAAGTTCCAGGAACTAGTTCTATAAAGACAGGTAATCTTTAGGAATCTATTGTGCTTAATTCTTTTTCAATCTGAGAATGGAAACAAATCCCTTTATAGTATATATATATATATATATATATATATATATATGTGAGTGTGTGTGTGTGTGTGTCTGTGTGTGCACATCCTATTTATTATAAGTATTCAAATCCGGGTTTTTTGTCAGAGGGCAAGAGAACAAGACCACATCATGCGCATGAAAACAAAAGCTGTAAAATATCTATTTGTCAAATGATAAAAATAAACGAGTGATCCAATTTATTAAAATGAAGTGTGTGTTTATAAAGGAGACCAGAAAATGAAAATTACTATTCTCAAAATTAAACAGAATAAAACTCTTGTATAATTAGAATCGGAAATAAACTTAGAGAAACGCGTCTAATGAACGCATTGCTCATAGAGAGTGCAAAGGTCCTTGTCTAGATAAGAACGAACAGTTCGAATGATGTTTTTCTTTGACAAATACGTGTATCCCATCTTAAAGATTGTCACATCGCAATGTTCTTGTCACATATCCCTGTCTTTCTCCATTTAGCGTCAGTCAGTTAAGTGCCATACGGGATACACGCTTTAGGCGATCATGTCTCGAAAGAGAACTTACTGAATGAGCAGAAGATTATCCCGCAGTAGGTAGCCATTACTTTCTGTGGTAGACTGGTTGCCAGACAAGGCTATAGAACCAAATCAGTCCTGTTATTTGAATCATAACTAGAGGGGGCAGAGATGTATTATATTATTAAGTAGTAATTAGTGGGGGATCAGTTTATTACTTCATGACAATATAAAACTGATCCTCTACTTTCTACCCAGTAGAAGCCTTAATCATGTTTTCAACTATTATATTCAGTCAGTCAGTCAGTCAAGTGCCATATGTGATACATGCTTTAGGTGATCATGTCTTGAAAGAGACATGACTGACTGGGCAGAAGATTATCCCGCAGTAGGTTGCCATTGCTTTCTTTTTTTTTTACGGTAGATTGGTTGCCGAGCAAGGCTATAGAACCCAATCAGTCCTGTTATTTGACTCATAACTAGAGGGGAGGGGGAAGAGATGTATTATATTATTAAGTAGTAATTAGTAGGAGATCAGTTTATTACTTCATGACAATATAAAACTGATCCTCCACTTTATGCCCAGTAGAAGCCTTAATCATGTTTTCAACTATTATATTCAAGCAGTCAGTTCAGTGCCAGACGTGATACACGCTTGGGCGACCATGTTTCGAAAGAGACATGACTGACTGGGCAGAAGAATATCCCGCAGTAGGTTTCTGTGTTTACTTTCTGCGGTAGACTGGTTGCCAGCCAAGGCTATAGAACCCAATCTGTCCTGTTATTTAACCCATAACAAGAAGGAAGAGACGGATTAATAACTTTCTCAAGGGTATTTGCGCGTAAGTGAATGCAGGGAATTCAACTGGAATTCGAACTTTTGGCGTACGAAGCTTAATTTAGAAAAGATATGTAACTATATATTTTCATGCATAAGAAAGAAAATAAAAGGTATCTGAACAAAGCTATTTTCCAAACTTACGGTAAGGTCCCTAACATAAGAATCCAATAATCCAATACCAGTATTATCTGCAAGTTTGACCCGCCATCTTCAAACTGGAGAGAACTTCGTGGCAGACCACGTAGCCACTGGAACGACGTAGTCCACCAACCTTTTCAGCAGTTTAATCTGGTACTAAAGAATATTCCGACGCACTGCCAATACTGATGACGGTCGTGGCTCAACAGCAACAAAGATCCTGCATCTGATATATGTTTTGCGAGGTTCACTTACTATTCAATTATGCATAGCACTAGTTCATACAGTATTTACAAAGTTTATCCTAATCAAGCATATTCATAAAACATCCATTGAGATCTCAATTCAATGCGAGGCGCCGATCGAATAAAACCTCTATGGCAAATGTTCTAGCAAATTCTGTTAATAAAAAATAAGTGACATAAGTATTTTATGTGTTTATTTGAATTTTCAAATGTGTGACACCCAGTGAAGATCAATGTATATGAACTTCCCGGATACTATCCAACCATTTTGAATAAATAAAGATTCTATTTGGCAAAATATCGCATCACTTAGGTACGTCAATGTTCCGCCCAAATCTCCAGGTTTACGGCTATATCACGTTGGAACACTAGTTCCAGTACGATCTACGAAGTTAAGCAACACCGAGTCAGGACAGTACCTAGACCGCTTGGGAATAGCATTTGCCTATATTGTAACGGATAATAACTAAGAATCGTTAATTGCAGCGTCAAGCTCGAAATTCAGTTCGTTATATTTACTTACACGCCAAGATATCAATTCACCTCCTCTCTTCTATGGGTTAATTAGTAAAATTTGTATCACTAATTGATTTTGTAATCAATTTTCGTTTTGAAATATTTCGTTAGTTGATTTCGTTTAGCGGCATATCAACAACTCTATGGGCTAATTAAAGCTGAAATCTAAATATTTTGAACACATTTGAATGTTGGACATTTTGGTACTCGTGTGTATACTGTGCTGAGAGCCATGAGCCAACCGATTTTTAGAGTTCACCAATAGAAGGCTTAACCAATCAGGAAGCTCAAAATATTCCATGCGATGTGTATAAAAGGCGGCCATATTTTTCTGAGTATTCGAGATCAAATCCAATTCTGGACATTGTCTAATTCAGGAGTGATAATCTTCGACGTTGTTCCATTGAACAGATTACGTTCTGCGAAGATACTTTATATCCATATGCTATGACGGACATGGTCAACAGATGCCAAGAGGATACTCTATATCCAAGAACGTTGTCAACATTCCAACAATTTGGACCATCATTACCAACATTAGATGTCAGGAGGATACTCTATAACCATAAACTATGTACGAACGTTACCAACACTGTGAACATTTCCACAATTCGGACTAATTTTAAAAACATTGAATACATTTAAGTACAAATAAAATTTAATGCTGGTCATTTTGATTTAAAATTGCATTGTCGGTAATTTTTAATATAAAAATGAATTGATGGTATTTTTATTATAAAAATCCATTTTTATATATTTTCATAGTTTTTCGCTTTTCTTTGCGGGTTTACTATTTTCCCATAGCTGGGGCCCCAATGGGTGCTACCACCTCATCATATTTACCTTTTGACATTAATTAACCAATAGTATTTTGATATGCCTCTAAACAAAAACAACCAACAAAATATCAAGGTTTGTCCTATTGTGAGTTTTATCTTCTAAAAATAATATCCCCGTTAAAAGGGTGACCATTCAGACTGTGGACGAGATTAAGGAATTTGTACTGAGGTTATTACTTTCAAGACTGTCTTGAAAGCAGATAGACGCTGGGATAGATAATTAGTTCAGATTCCAAGGGAAGTGCATTAGATCAATAGATACCCTATTTTTTTAGATAAAATGTTTTTAAAATTTTTTCATTAATATTAAAAATAATGGATTATTTCCATGATCGACTACATATATTGCTAATCACTGCCGCTACAATAATAGATTTTTAAAAAAATTTCGAATAGTATCGACAAATACAATGAATTCGCTGTTAGTTTTTCCTGTTAAATTGAATGAATCATCTGCTTGAAGCAATATTAACGTCAGCAGTTTTACACGAGCCGATGACATATTCAATAAGAGTCAATACTGCATGAAAAATTGACACGCTCGAAGATAAATTTCCCAATATTGTGCCTGTCAGTATGAAAAGGCATAGAGATCAATGTCACGTTGACCCCCACCCTCCACGCCCGCCATGTCCGCGGCATTCAAAGAAATTAATTCAAGTTCTTCGTGTATGTGATCGAAAGCGGGGCGATGAGAGTGAAGTTATGGAAGGCGAAAGAAAAGGTGTCAATGGAAACAGCTGAGATTGTCAGCAATGAATCGTTGGAAGAAAATCATTGTAGATTTTATAGCCCATCTCAACAAAGCTTATCTTTTCTCATTCAGTTTAGCAGAGATGAAAATACAGAAAACCGGTTTATACTACTACTATTACTACTTATAATAATATATATATATAAATATATAGTTTGCCTACGGTTGTACCATTTGGATCTGACGAGCCGCGTTAAGAACATGAAAGCGGTGAAATATGTATCATCCGTTGTAATAATCGAAAATCCTTTATAAAATATTACTCTCTTAAATAAATGAATTTAACATTAAGTTCTTCCGAGTTCAGCTCTTTTGGAATTTACCCGGATTACATACCAAGTATACTATGTTATATATATACATATATATAGTGTATCGAGGCAGAAGATAATTTTCTAAACATATACTGTTAAATATAAGAGACAATGAATGTATGTTATGTTTAATCATGAGCCGTTCTAAACATTGTATTTTGGCTTTAATTTCAGGTGAAAATAAAGACAAAAATTCTCCAACATTTGGATAGTTTTTGATTAAGTTGGTTCTAAGCTTTCGGCTCACATGAGCCATCTTTAGAGAGCTTACAGGGGCGTTAACATAAAAACATCCACCATCAAAGATGATTTTATCTTGTGTTGACATAAAACTTACCTAATATGTTTTTATGTTAACGTCCCTGTAACCTATCTGAAGATGGTTCATGTGAGCCGAAAGCTTAGAACCAACTTAATAACAAATTATCCAAATGTTGGAGAATTTTTTCTTTAAAGCCAAAAACGATGTCATGATTAAACATAACAGGCATTCATTGTCTCTTATATTTAACAGTATATATATATATATATATATATATATATATATATATATATATATACGTAAATGTAAAGTTATACTCGTTTCGAAAACCCTCCGAGTATATACGCGGAAGGAAAAAATGGTAATAAAAAAGAAGAACGAGCTAAGCACTTGAACATCAGTCAAAGTACGTAGCCCAAAAAAAACAAAAAAAAAAACCGAGACGTGTAACCTAAAACAAAAAGCGCTCAATACACAAGTAGAGCAAACAAAGTAAATAGCTAACCTAGAGAGCCAACGGACCTACCAAGTAGCCAACTTCCCTGATGATCCAAATTGGTGAAACCTTGGTAGGTCCGTTGGATCTCCAGGTTAGCTATTTGATATATATATATATATATATATATATATATATATATATATTCTACAATTTCCTGGGTAATACGTATTTCACAGACAAACCAATTGCTCGTCAAACCCAAATCATACAACAAATTCAATTCAATTCAAATTAATCCAGAAAAGAATCACATACAGATATATTCTCAAAATGGGCACGTGGGTGTCTCTATGTGATGCTTTTCTGGATTATTCAAAATTCCAAACATTTGCTTATCTATCTTGAATGTGTTCTCCACTCTACACACACACACACACACAGACACACACATCTGCAGACGGATCTGTTTCGCTGTATCACAGCTCATCGGTACGGTTAGACATCTGATTGCTATATATATATAGCCCGGTTCACACTCCACCCACATCTATTGAACAGGTGTAGAGGCTCATCCCTTGTTCCCTGTTCAGGATGTGGTTTATGGTTTTGTCTTTTCCAATCTTACTCTTACGTAGCCCCCTGCGCATCAGTGGCGTTACCGCCTTGCTTGGGGTGATATGATTAATATATATATATATATATATATATATATATATATATATATATATATCCAGATAAAGAGGACCCACAGTTTTACGATTTTCAGTTCCCTTGCATTTATTTTCCTATAAACAGTGCTCAATACAATAAATATTGTAGACCATAATATAATCGTATAATTATGAATAAAAAGTACATGTAAATCATTTTCACAACCAACATCTAACATTGCTTGGTGACGAGATTCTCTCTCGAAACTTCCGTATAGAAATTTACGTATCGCAATGTAGTTTTAATTCATAATTATATATATATATATATAATGATTATTGTATGTTTGAACAGCACACTTTCTTTCAAAAATCTTTCATTAAATTCGGTCGACAAGGAAGTATTAATTAATTTTTTTAATAAATTTGTCCAGTATCTTAACATTTTTCCGTTTTGTTAGACATAGGTTATGGAAAGATTCCGGTCAGGTCATGAGTTACTTATTTTCTTCGATTTTTGCCCCAGATATTGGAAATCTATAACTCGATATCCGATCAGGTCTGATCAAGATCAGGATTTCAGCCCGTTTATCGTGGTTCTTGCTGCAGAATTTGCTCTAACTTGGTAAAATTATATTTTTTAGTCTCAAACATTAGTAGATATTTTCAGATCAATAATTTTTCCCGTGATCGAAATCGATACCCCCGATATTCTATCGAATTTTATCAAAAACCGATATTCAATTATCAATATGGCTCATTTTCTCCAATTTTACTCCCGATGGGTACGATAAGTTTTCATGGACATATTTAGGTTAGTTTATTCTTGGATCACTTATTTGACTCCGATATTGGAAATCGATAACCTGATATCCTACCGGGTCTGATGAAAATCAGTTTTTCAGCCCTTTTATTTTGGTTTTTGTTTCGGGTTGTGCTCTAAGTAGGTATAATTGTAGTTCTTAGTCTCAGCCATGATACCATTTACTCAGAGGACTTATTTAGCCTTCAAAATACCGGAAATCAAAATTTGACTTACATCATTTCATTTTTCTTTCAATCTACGATTTCGCTTTGGAAACAATTATTGCTTTTTAGTCTTTCATGCCAACGTCCAAAGAGTCTGAGCTCCAGGACCATAGATTAGTTTTAAAGCTTTAATTACACCCGAGCAACACCGCGCTATACTGCTAGTATATATATAAAAATTGCATTTAAGCATTTAAGTTTACCTCAATTTCCAAGTTGAGTTGAACTTGAATGTTTAAATGACAATTGCGTCTAAAGGTGAAACAGACTATTGTCAATGAGTGCTCGATCCCTGATATATTGGGTGGGCATTGTGGTTATATTGATATCGAGTAGCCTATTTCGAATTTAAGTTCTATTATTAGTTGTGTCCCCTTACGTGTAAGTAACCTTGGGGAAGGTATTAATCTATTTTTTCCTTTTTGTCCAGAGGATAAAAGGTTTTGCGTGGAGTTAAACCTCCCCCATCTGTTAGAAAAGACATGTTACAAAATATCGACAACAACAAACTAAGACAATTAGTTGAACGATGTTATGGCGAGGGTTCGTCGATGGCCCATGCCTCATTGAGAGCGATAGAACTTTGGGATATCCCTGATATTGATCACTTTAACCCATAAATATAACATACCTTAAAACTTCATTTTTATTTGTTGTACAGTCGCTGACACTCCTGCAGCATTCTCAATGGTGGAATGGCCCATGGTCTGAAATGGTCTGTTTAATTAAAAACTTTGAGGTGTAATAGTCGAGTGTCATTCGAGTAATATTCGAACTGATTACTTCGACGACTATTTCGATCTAAACCCCTCCATTCTGTGTTGTAAGTTCTGTCTTGTATGTTATTGTAACTATTGTGCTGTTCTGTTTAGAACCGGATATTGTGCTGAATACGACCGCTGCACACTTTCTCTGTGTATTGTATCCATTTCGGTGATACAACATTGTAACACACATGTATAGGCTGTTTGTAGGATGTATAATATTATTATTTGAAACAAAAGTGATGATGATGAGACAAAATTGCAAAGTGACTTGTGTTGGTTTCGAATTCATCTGATCGGAATTAAAGGCAGAACTGTTATTTTCTTATAAAATCTGACGATACTGTATGCGAATTCAAACTTTGTTGCAAGTATATATATATATACACACACATATATATATATATATATATATATATATATATATATATATATATAATCTTATCGCCCCAAGCAAGGCAGTCTATTCCCACTGGTGCGCAGCGGGTTACATAGGAGAAAAATTATGAGAAAGAGTGACAGGTTACCAGGCGTGTCAGGCAGTGGCTAAGAGAAGGGTTAAAATACTGAGAGTGGAGTTGTCGGAAAAAGAAGCATGCGAGAGAGAGAGAGAGAGAGAGAGAGAGAGAGAGAGAGAGAGAGAGAGAGGATGCAAGTTAGCAAGAGAGAAGATGACTATTGACTTTACACTTAAATTCCTGGAGATCATAGCTGTCGAGGAAGCCATTAAACGGAAGGGAATTCCACAGGCGGGAAGTGCGAGAAAAGAAGCTGATGGAGTAGAATTTGCGTTTACAATTTATTGGTTTCACAATAAAAGGATGTGACCTAGTTGCTAATCTTGTGGCTGGAGTAAATTCATGCATAGTGAGAACCAGAGAGCTAAGTTAATCAGAGCAGAAGTCGTGAAAGTATTTGTAGAAGAGACACAAGGAAGCCACATTGCGTCGGTGAGAAAGTGACTGTATCTTGATTGCCATGTCGGGATCGTTCACATGACATAAAATATTTCTAGCATATTGCTCTCTCCGGTTGCTGTCCGCCGATTTTACTTGTCGCTGTGCGAACAGATAAAATGTCTGTATTTCAAATGCTGATTTTCGTGGCAAAGATATTATCAAATTATCACAACTCACTCTTCATTCCTTGAGAACACGGTTTCAAAGGCAATAAAATCTACACAGACGTCACAGCTGATTCCAATTCTTGCAAACCGTTTTATTTGCCGTTAAGCAAATTGATTCCTTCGCTACTTTCCTACTTTCTCAATCAGATCGATTTTGGCTTTCAACAGACATTTAATCATAGCCTTGACAAGACAATGACATCCTTTGAAGACAGAAAACCTCGATGTTTTATATGACCATTTTCTCGCTCAGAAAGCCTTAACCCAGGAAATTCTTTCATTATATCGAGAAAGAAAATATCAGAATGTATTGAAAACTGTTTTTTAAATCAAGAGGAACGTCTACAGATTCAATAAGGATTAGTATATATCTTTCGATGATCAGAGCTCTTCTGAAAGCTTTCCACGGCTAGTAAGCGGGTTGTATGTCATTATATCGTAATTGATAGCGTGGAGTTGACCACTTTTGGACTTTACCTGGAATTGGACTGAAGGAAGTCAGGGCACTTACCCAGAATCCATTATAAACGTTCAGGGTGTGGAATTAGTAAATAGTAAATAGTTCAAATATCTCGCTGTATGAATCAGTTATAATAAATTTAATACAGTTGAAGAAATTAGCGCCGTCGTCTTGCGGCCTTGGCGGAGATCGAACTCACTACACCTCTCCAGTATTCTCTGTGCATTTGGAACCCTGGCGCAGTTTGCAGCGAAATTCATAATCTTGTCAAATAGCTGAATACTTGATGTTTCGCCAGGGGCTACCAAGGCGGTTTTTATTGCACTAGATGGGTTACCTCCAGGCCATATCCTGTTTTTTAACCCATAACTGGAGGGAAGTGACGGAATGAATATCTTTCCCAAGGGTACCAGTGCTGAAGTGAATGCAGGGTACACAACTGGAATTCGAACTCGGCACACCGATTTCTCTTTCCAAGCCGATATCCACTGCACCACAACGCACATCCGTCACTGAACGCTTACAGCGCCTGGTATTCCCAACTGGTCACCCATCTAAGTACTGGCCAGGCTCAACGTTGCTTAACTTCGGTGATCGAACGAAAACCGGTGTATTCAACGTGATATGCCGTAAACCCAAGAAATTAGACGTGGAGGTAGTAGATCCTGAAACTGTTTAACATATCTCACCTGTCAAATGTATACAACCTTTTTCCCAGATCAATGCTTAAAATGGCTTTGAGAAAGTGAAGCCTGTGGGTTTTTTTTTATTGAAGGCAACACTTCTTTGAAACTTGAGGACTGCATCTATAGAATAATAAGCAAAGTCTTATACAAATTAACAGGAATGATTCCATTTGAGAATTTTGAAAAACAGCACCAGCTAAAATGAATATCACATGTAAGCCGAAGAGAAAATAATGACACAATCAAAATTTTGACGTTATACACTAATTCAAACAAAAAATTAGGAAAGAAACTCCCATCAAACCTGGAAAAGGCAATAACGGCTAGTGGACTTGAGATACCTGTTTTTCTAAAAAATTGTTTTAAAAGAAAGATTTTATAAATTTCGCTCTATAGCAGTACTGGCTTCTCGGTCAATGAATGCCGAGTGTTTCATTATAAAGAAATGTCTGATATTAGATCAACATCCTTTAAATCAGCGATTTCCAAAATGGGGTAAATTTTCCCCCTGGGTGGAAATTTGAAGCTACCAGGGTGGAAATAATTACACTACCTACTAAATAAAAAAATCTCAGATGGATTTTCTTATGTCATTGAAAATCCTCATTCTGTTTTCTACAACCTACCTTTGTTAGTCAGGATTTTCTACTTTACTCACAATCAAGCCCAAAGCACGAAACCGACTGTAGGTGGAATGTGACATACGTTGCGCTCTTGCCAAAACTAACCCTAATATTGATTCAGTGGTGCACAAGAAGCAGCATCACCCTTCTCATTAATTTAATTCTGAAGTAGAAGAGCAAACCAAAGTCCTTTTATTTGTTACTAATCGCTCTCTATGGCTATGCTTAGTTGTTACTAACTGCTCTCTATCCACTTTACTCTGTAACTATAAGTTTATAAGTATATTTGTACATTTGAAAAATAAATTAGTAAATAGTCTCAGTGTGTTTTAACTGCTCTTTCTCTCATACACATGAAGGGGGAAATCTGGATGGTTGAACTGGATGTAGGGGGAAATGACAGAAAACGTTTCGGGAACCACTGTTTTAAATGTTAGAACCAGTTTTGGACAGGATGGATATCGTGCCACTTATTTGAAAAATATCTTTAAAAATGTTAGAACCCCATTACTGATATCTGCTTTTATAACATTGGAAAAAAATAGTATTTGAATAGTGTTATTTATAATGATAATATATTTAATAATAATAATAATAATAATAATAATGATGATGATGATGATGATGATGAAATGGATATTCTTTAGATGTGTGCATGAAATAAGCTTTGGTTTGCGAAAAAAAAATCATTTGATATATCGTAATATCTGAATACGTACGTGAATGACTCCAACAATCATTTATCGGGTTGTGCAGCAGTTCTCAGCATGACTGCTTGACTGATGCTGGGATTAGCTGTATTTCCGTGCATGACATTCGATAATTTGGGACCTTCGATTCTCGACAAATCTCTGCAAGGGTGGGGGTCAAGTATCATTGCTGACTCAGCTGGCTTTTGATGTAAATGATTAAAAACTGGGCAAATCAAATGAAAGCAACTTTTCATTTGACTCTGAATAGCTAATTGTGCAGTTTTTTCACATGAGAAAAGGAAAACTAAATAAAGAAACGGATAAATTGGATGCCGATATTATCATTAACAACTTATATATTAATGAAAATGCCATTTCTCAGAATTTGTTTTTATAAGGCCCAAGAGCCACTCAAGTTAGAGGTTGATAAATGAAGTTGCTGTAAGTGGGTATCAGAGAAGTGCATATTATAAAGCTACGTAGGATAAACATTACGTGTGCGTTTGGTACACGTTTTAACTCGCCATAATTCTCTATTTCAATATAGTCTTCTTCTTCTATGTGCCCTGTCTCTTCAGGAGGTAGGCGATCATGGTTCTCTACGTCTCCCTATCCCTTGTGCCTCTTAGTATGTTTGCTCCTGTTACACCTCGCAACCCCCGTTCCGTCATCTACCTGATTAGGCCCTGTAAATATGTTATCCGCTGCCTTCATCTGTCTCTCTTTCCTTCTATCTGGCCACTCAGTATCAAGTTCTCCAAGCTCTCCTTCCTAATTGCGTATCACAGGAACTTCAGTTGTCTCTTCCTAATGCTCAGTATTAATTTCTTTTTTGTTGCCATTCTTTCCAACACCTCATCGTTGCTTGCATGCTCAGTCCACGATATCCGCAGCATCCTTCTGTAGAACCACATTTCCGTTGCTTCCAGTTTTGTCCTCATTTTCGATTATATTGTCCAGCATTCACTGCCGTACTGAAGAATTGACATCACATAGCAGTCCAGCACTCTTTTCTTTGTTTTTAGTGAAATTTTCCTGTGTGTTAGTACTTTACTCAGCTTCTGGAACGCGTCCTTTGCCATATAAAAGGCAAGATGTCTGTCTGTGTGTATGTCCTTTATACAAATCCACAATTTTTATCCGATTCTCACCAAACCTCACACAAATATTCTTTAGGCGTCCGGTCAGGTCATGGGTTACTTATTTTTTCTGATTCACCCCCGATATTGGAAATCGATACCCCGATATCCGATCAGGTTTGATCATGATCAGGATTTCATCCTTTTTGTCATGGTTCTTGCTGCAGAATTTGCTCTAACTTGGTAAAATTATATTTTTTAGTCTCAAAAATTAGTAGATCTTATCAGACGATTCATTTTCCCTGATGTCGGAAATCGATACTTCTGATATTTTATCGAATCTAATCAAAAACCGATATTCAGCCATCAATATGGCTCATTTTCTCCGATTTTACTCCCGATGGGTACGATAAGTTTTCATGGACTTACTTAGGTTAGTTTATCCTTGGATGACGTATTTGACTCAGATTTTGGATATCGATAACCCGATATCCTACCGGGTCTGATCAAAATCAGGTTTCAGCCCTTTTATTTTGGTTTTTGCTTCGGGTTTTGCTTTAAGTAGGTATAATTGTAGTTCTTAGTCTCAGCCATGATACCATTTACTCAGAGGACTTATTTAGCCTTCAAGATTCAGTTTACGACGAAAAAATCTTATTTGATATCGATACCAGGAAATCAAAATTTGACTTACATCCATTCATTTTTCTTTCAATCTACGGTTTCGCTTTGACTGGAAACAACTATTGCTTTTTAGTCTTTTGTGTCAACGTCCAAAGAGTCTGAGCTCCAGGACCATGGATTAGTTTGAAAGCTTTCATTACAACTGAGTAACGCAGGGATATACTGCTAGTAATTATATAAAACTAATATTGCAACCACGAAAAAGATTAATTTTTGTTTATCCACTCGCCCCAAGCAAGTAAATAATGCCATTAACACGCAAGTGGCTACTATAAGTAAACGAGCATTGAAAGATTTTTAGAAAAAAAAAACGGATACACGATCTTAAACAGGAAATGAGACAAATCTTTACTCAAAAGACCGGGGAGGATTGTGAACCGGACGATTGAATTATTCGCATATAGATAATTACTTATGTTAAGGATTTGGTGTAATATCTGTGAGTCATGCCTATAATGAAAATGCCATTTCTCAGAATTTGTTTTTATAAGGCCCAAGTGCCACTGAAGTTAGGGGGTTGATAAATGAAGTTGCTGTAAGCGGGTATCAGAGAAGTGCATATTATAAAGCTACGTAGGATAAACATTACGTGTGCGTTTGGTACACGTTTTAACTCGCCATAATTCTCTATTTCAATATAGTCTTCTTCTTCTATGTGCCCTGTCTCTTCAGGAGGTAGGCGATCATGGTTCTCTACGTCTCCCTATCCCTTGTGCCTCTTAGTATGTTTGCTCCTGTTACACCTCGCAACCCCCGTTCCGTCATCTACCTGATTAGGCCCTGTAAATATGTTATCCGCTGCCTTCATCTGTCTCTCTTTCCTTCTATCTGGCCACTCAGTATCAAGTTCTCCAAGCTCTCCTTCCTAATTGCGTATCACAGGAACTTCAGTTGTCTCTTCCTAATGCTCAGTATTAATTTCTTTTTTGTTGCCATTCTTTCCAACACCTCATCGTTGCTTGCATGCTCAGTCCACGATATCCGCAGCATCCTTCTGTAGAACCACATTTCCGTTGCTTCCAGTTTTGTCCTCATTTTCGATTATATTGTCCAGCATTCACTGCCGTACTGAAGAATTGACATCACATAGCAGTCCAGCACTCTTTTCTTTGTTTTTAGTGAAATTTTCCTGTGTGTTAGTACTTTACTCAGCTTCTGGAACGCGTCCTTTGCCATATAAAAGGCAAGATGTCTGTCTGTGTGTATGTCCTTTATACAAATCCACAATTTTTATCCGATTCTCACCAAACCTCACACAAATATTCTTTAGGCGTCCGGTCAGGTCATGGGTTACTTATTTTTTCTGATTCACCCCCGATATTGGAAATCGATACCCCGATATCCGATCAGGTTTGATCATGATCAGGATTTCATCCTTTTTGTCATGGTTCTTGCTGCAGAATTTGCTCTAACTTGGTAAAATTATATTTTTTAGTCTCAAAAATTAGTAGATCTTATCAGACGATTCATTTTCCCTGATGTCGGAAATCGATACTTCTGATATTTTATCGAATCTAATCAAAAACCGATATTCAGCCATCAATATGGCTCATTTTCTCCGATTTTACTCCCGATGGGTACGATAAGTTTTCATGGACTTACTTAGGTTAGTTTATCCTTGGATGACGTATTTGACTCAGATTTTGGATATCGATAACCCGATATCCTACCGGGTCTGATCAAAATCAGGTTTCAGCCCTTTTATTTTGGTTTTTGCTTCGGGTTTTGCTTTAAGTAGGTATAATTGTAGTTCTTAGTCTCAGCCATGATACCATTTACTCAGAGGACTTATTTAGCCTTCAAGATTCAGTTTACGACGAAAAAATCTTATTTGATATCGATACCAGGAAATCAAAATTTGACTTACATCCATTCATTTTTCTTTCAATCTACGGTTTCGCTTTGACTGGAAAAAACTATTGCTTTTTAGTCTTTTGTGTCAACGTCCAAAGAGTCTGAGCTCCAGGACCATGGATTAGTTTGAAAGCTTTCATTACAACTGAGTAACGCAGGGATATACTGCTAGTAATTATATAAAACTAATATTGCAACCACGAAAAAGATTAATTTTTGTTTATCCACTCGCCCCAAGCAAGTAAATAATGCCATTAACACGCAAGTGGCTACTATAAGTAAACGAGCATTGAAAGATTTTTAGAAAAAAAAAACGGATACACGATCTTAAACAGGAAATGAGACAAATCTTTACTCAAAAGACCGGGGAGGATTGTGAACCGGACGATTGAATTATTCGCATATAGATAATTACTTATGTTAAGGATTTGGTGTAATATCTGTGAGTCATGCCTATAATGAAAATGCCATTTCTCAGAATTTGTTTTTATAAGGCCCAAGTGCCACTGAAGTTAGGGGGTTGATAAATGAAGTTGCTGTAAGCGGGTATCAGAGAAGTGCATATTATAAGGTTATATAGGATAAATAGCGTTTGATACTAGAACTAGATTGTAGCGATCGATTAGGCTTCTTCGGAGTCTGTTTTACAATACAACAGTACTGAGGAAGAAACTGTCGTTTAAGTAAATATTTTCTTGGGAAAAAATGTCGCACACATGCAAAAATATATAAAATATTTAAATTTGATTAGAAATTGTGCTAATTATAAAATGACTAATAACTCAAGTTGTTTGTACAAAAGTAATCACTAATAAAATTCTATCTTAAATTTTAATTCTAATTTTAATTTTAATTGTTGTATCTTTTTGTTCTTACTGAAAGGAAATGGTTATTTTGAAGCCCGTGATTGACTTTATAATTTAAAAAATTTAAAATCAGATACTCAAACAAAAATTAGTAGACGAGAACGAACTTATGAGGCTAGTTTAATAAACAACGCTCTATGATAGGCGCCCTTCTGCTTTATTAATATTAACTGGAGAATTAAAACAAAAATATCGATCAGAGAAAATCGATTTTAAGCATTCTGTTTTGTATGGCACAAATCTATTAGTGTAGGTTAGAGTTAGAGAGAATCGAAGTAGTAAATCTAAACTGATTGTTACTCTATAATAAGCTTAGGTTTCATTAATAGGGCTTTTAGCTAGGGTCACTCATTACACAAGTAATCGTATAGAAAGTTTACCAACAACAAATTTGTAACCGAAGCCCTGTTGGAACTGCTTAGTAAGTCTAACATAATTGGAGAGGATATTAGAATAACCCTGAACCTATACTGGCAGCAGAACGCCTGCATGCGGACAGAAAATGAAGTGAGTAAATATAAAAAAAAAAAGATGGCGATAAGACAAGGATGCATCTTCTCATCAGATTTATTGAACCTATACAAGGAGGGCGATTCTGAGAGTCCTACAAGGATTTATCATTGACATCAACAAGCTTAAGAACATAAGATATGCAGATAACATAGTGTCGGTAGCAGACACAGAAAAGAAACTTTGAGAACTCCAACATATGGTAGTGAAAGATAACGAGAAGAAAGGACTAAGCATCAATTGAAAAAGTACCAAATATATGGATGTTTGTAAATAAGTGTTATGGTGAAACACACCTATTCCTCAGATAATGGACTCTCTATCCTATATTAATAATAGTTAACAGGAAGTTTACTCGAGAAGTTCTTGGGAAGTTCATAGGAGTTGTTAGAAATTCTAGAGAGTTCTTTAGAGTTCTGTTGGAGTTCAGTAGAACTGCTAGGCAGTTGATATTAGTCAGCAGTTAGCTGAATACTAAGGAGTCAGCTTTCAGTGGAAGATTATCAAGTTCCTGACATTTTGGGTGCGTTAAGTCGTTTAGCAACCGACATAACAGGATTATAACCTTCAGTGCGAAAACTACTCCACAACAATAAAACAGCCCAACAAGTAAATTACAAATTAGAAATACCAAAATAAAACAAGTATAAATATCTGGGAAATATTTAAACAGATGATGAAAAGTATGCCACTGAAATCTGAAGGGTTAATGGGATAGTCAAAGTGGCCTTTTAAAAAGCAAAGTAAAGTATTAAGCGACAAAAAATTCATTAGAAACAAAGAAAAAAAGTATTGAAATCTTAAGTAATATTAGTCCTCATATATGGCCGTCAATACTCGACAATTTACTCACAGATAAAGAAGAGACATGAAGCAACAGAAATGCGTTTCCACAGAAGGATGCTGAAAATACCATAGACTAAACATGTGAACAACAAAATTTTATCTAGAAACAAAAATGACACTTATACTTAGCATTAGAAAAAGAGAGTTGGAACTTTTAGGGCATATAATAAGGAAAGAAGGGTTGGAAAATTTGATACTCACACTACGACAAGAGGAACAGTTGAAAACTTTGCATAACCTACTAAGTAAAATTGAGTAAATGAATAGCAGAACAGGGTTTAGGAGAGATAACAAAAAAACAAAATTTATTAAGAGTTACAAAAGATAGGAAATTGTGGAGAGTCATAATCGTGCATACTCTGAAGGGACACGGCGCATAAAAGTTTAAACCTGGATATGAGAATAATTATTTATAAAATTTATAAAAATCTTTGTTGAAATTCTTACATTTCATGGCGTCTTTATTGACTCATATCGGATTTTTTCTTTTTTTTTTTTTGCCAGCTTTCAAAATCCAAATCTGGTGGATCGAAGAGCCAATATTTACAACGTTTCCAGACCGAATTGATCGCGATCTTTTTGCATTGGAGCCTGGAGAAGGAACAGTGGAATTACAGAATGAAAATCTGAGATTGTCTCAGAACCTGAGTGGGTCACCTGGTAAGTGCAATATTGAAAGAGATTATTCCCAGAATTCCTGATTAAATAAATTTTCCCAATAACCTGTTTTAGGCTTTTGAAAAACAAATCGAACGAACAAGGAAGTAAATGCAAGGTATAATGAAAACAAGTTTCTTATTAAAACTCAGTTAATGGCCGCCAGTGGATGCGTTGGTTATGCAAGGGAATAGCGGCTCTGAAATAGAACTGAGTTCGATCTCCAGTCGTGTTCATTGTATTCACTTTCTCTCTAATATCCTTGGGAAACGTAGGTGCCTGACTCTTTCCTTACAAAAATGTGCTAAACAGACTTGTATCTGGAAAAATTATTATGACAGATATAAATTCTTTTCAACAGTTTCAAGATGCTATGAACCAGCATAGAAGAGGAAAAGCTCACAAAACCACATGGCAGGCTTGATGACGAAAGATTTTCTCTTTATATAATGTATATGCTAAAAAAAGTATTAATGTGAGCTAGTCTGTAACTTCTCTTTTTGCTCTTCTTGCCAAAATGCATATGGGAGATACTAAAATCAAGCAGGTATAAAAATTTAAATATCTGGGAAATGTTCTAACAGAGGACGAGAAGTGCGACACAGAGATCCGAAGGCGAATTGGCATGGCGAAGAACGCGTTGAGTAAAGTATTAAGAGACAGGAAAATTTTACTAGAAACAGAGTGCTAGATTGCTATGTGAAGTCTGTTCTTCAATACGGCAGTGAATGCTGAACAATATCATCGAAGATGAAGGAAAAGCCTGAAGCAGCGGAAATGTGGTTCTACAGAAGGATGCTGCGGATATCAAGGATCGAATATGTGAGTAATGATGAGATTTTGGAAAGGATGGAAACAAAAAGGAAACTAATATTGAGCGTCAGGAAGAGACAACTAAAATTCATGGGATATGCAATGAGGAAGGACGGCTTGGAGAATCTGATACTAACAGGCCATATAGAGCAGCGGATAACATATTTGAAGGGCCTGAGCAGGTGGATGATAGAAAGGGTGTTGCGTGGTGTTACAGAAGAAAGTGTGCTCAGAGCCACCAGGAATAGGGAGACGTTGCAGGCCGTGATCGCTTACGTCCTGAAGGGATAAGGCACATAAAAGAAAAAGAAGTCTGTAATTGGAGATAAAAATTTTATTTATATGTAAAAAAATAAACAATTAAGTGTCATACGTGATAGACGAAAAAGATGTGATTGGCTCGGCAGAATATTTTCACGCTGTAGTTTGCCATTAATTTCTGCAGTAGACTGGTTTCCAACCTAACAATAAAATCCAATCTCTCCTGCTATTTAACTCATAGCATGAGAGAGAAGAGACGGATTAATGCAACAAATTCGATTGGAATTGTAAGAATCTTAATTCTATAAATTTTGACATTAACATTATTTTATAATATATATTGTTGAATATATTTTAATGATATCATTATTTTCCCGATATCATTATTTTATAGTATTTATGGTACATATTTTAACGATATCATTATTTTATAGTATCTATTGTACATATTTTAACCATATGATTATTTTATAGTATCTATTGTACATATTTTAACGATATCATTATTTTCTAGTATCTATTGTACATATTTCAACGATATCATTATTTTCTAGTGTCTATTGTATATATTTTAACGACATCATTATTTTATAGTATCTATAGTACATATTTTAACCATATGATTATTTTATAGTATCTATTGTACATATTTTAACGATATCATTATTTTCTAGTATCTATTGTATATACTTTAACAGTATCATTATTTTATATTATCTATTGTACATATTTTAACCATATCATTATTTTATAGTATCTAATCTATATATTGTAACGATATCATTATTTTATAGTGTCTATTCTATATATTTTAACGATATCATTATTTTATATATCTATTGTACATATTTTAACGATATCATTATTTTATAGTATGTATTGTACATATTTTAACGATATCATTATTTTATAGTATGTATTGTACATATTTTAACGATATCATTATTTTATAGTATGTATTGTACATATTTTAACGATATCATTATTTTATAGTATCTATTGTATATATTTTAACAATATCATTATTTTATAGTATCTATTGTACATATTTTAACAATATCATTATTTTATAGTATCTATTGTACATATTTTAACAATATCATTATTTTATAGTATCTATTGTACATATTTTAATCATATCATTATTTTATAGTATTTATTGTACATATTTTAACGTTATCATTATTTTATAGTATCTATTGTATATATTTGAACGATATCATTATTTTATAGTATCTATTGTATATATTGTAACGATATCATTATTTTATAGTTTCTATTATAAATATTTTACTGGCATCATTATTCTTATCCTCTTAAGTGTTGCTAATATTTTAATTGTATCATTATTTTAAACAGCAATTCGTATTATTTTTGTTTCCCTCTTCTATCATTTATAACATGACTTCTTTTCCGTTTATATACAAAGATACAAACTATTGGAACATTACTATCAGGGTGAGCGTGAACGTTGGCACTTTCTTGTCATGATTAGGTTGCAAACTGAATGTAATTTTCTTTATTCTTAGAACTAGCTACCCGCATTGCCCTAACAAAGATATTACTAAGATGTGTGATTTTCTTCAATGTTATTTTATAAACATAAATTCTCATCGGCCTAGCTAATCCCCTGGCTTAGATTCAGTTGAAAAATGAAGTTAGATCTTGAAAAATTGAACTGATTAGAGAGAACCCTTAAAACCTTGTTATAGTGTAACATCCTGCCATCCCCGAGAATGGAATGCTCTAGAGCTGGCGGCTCGACTGCAGCCACTTCCCCATCGTCGAAATGTGGCCTCCCTTTGTCTGTTCTACAAATACTATCATGGCTTCTGCTCAGACGAGCTTAAGTCACTGATGCCTCCTCAACAGGTGTTTACTCGTGCAACCAGACTGGCAACTGGGTCCCACCCATTCACAGTCAGGTTAGCCAAATGCAGACGACAATTCTACTCCTGCAGCTTCTTCTCTCGTACTTCCCGCCTGTGGAACTCGCTCCCGTACTCTTGCTTTCCTGACGGCTACAACCTCCAGAAATTTAAATGCAAAGTCAATACTCATCTACTAACCACTGGACTCTAGCTCTCTCCCCTCCCCTGTATAACCTTCCCTTTCTCTCCACCTATGTATCTCTCATCGCACCTGCTTTCTCAGCTTTCTATTTTTCCTTTCTAACTAGTTTGTACTCCTCACTCTTTTCTAATTAATCTTTTTACATTTATGTAGCCCCCTGCACATCAGTGGCGTTTCCGCTTTGCTCGGGGTGAATGATTAAAAAAATATATAAAGGACGATGACAAGCGGTACGAGAGAGAAGACGTCCTAGGCGAAGGCATTCTCTATTTGATAGTTTATTCCGCTCCTACTCGTTGATTGCTTATCTCTATCTTATTGTTAATTGTATAGTAGTACAATAAATACGTTATATCGAGTACCATTCTTTCACTAATTTTTACACTGATATTCCTTTCCGGCATATATCAAACCTTAATTATTTATGAGGTCATTTTCAAGAAACTGTTGGTAAATGCTTCTGTATGTTATGGAGAGTTTGTGAAAAACATCTCTGGGCCATAATCGGAAACACGATTTCAACAAGGAAATATGAAAATAGGAAATCAATACTTTTATAATATATTTCTCTCCTGTTACTTTTACTTAAATTTTATCCTGCAGTGTATATGTGAAAATATATTTTCTTAGCAATTGTTTGGTTTTATATCAAAATGCATCTCTTGTGTAGGCATAATGTAAATGCAGACATTAGAAGTATAAATAAATGAATATTTTACTACGGAACAAATTACTTCTTAACCAACCACAGTAAATTTGAGCTACTACCTCAACTTTTGGACAAATATTAACAGTTCGCGCGAAACAATATTTTTGCCTCTACGTTTTATGAGCAGTATTCATTTGTGAGATGATTCTATCCACAGCCATCAAATTACTTAAAAGTCGGCAGTGAAAATAGGTATTATTATGGAAACATGATTAGGATGGATGAGCGTTGTGGTGTAGTGGATATCGACTCAGAACGACAAATCGGTGAGCCGAGTTCGAATTCCAGTTGAATTTCCCCATATTCACTTACGCGCAAATACCTTTGGGAAAGGTATTAATCCGTTTCTTCCCTCCAGTTGTGGGTTAAATAATGAGACAGATTGGGTTCTATAGCTTTAGCTGGCAACCAGTCTACCTCAGAAAGCAATGGCAACCTACTGCGTGATAATCTTCTGTCCAGTCAGTCATGTCTCGAAAGAGACATGATCGCCCAAAGCGTGTATCACGTATGGCACTTAACTGACTGACTGAATATAATAGTTGGAATCATGATTAAGGCTTCTACTGGGCATAAAGTGGGGGTCGGTTTTCTATTGTTATGAAGTAATAAACTGATCCCCCCATTAATTACTACTTAATAGTATAATACATCTCTTCCTCCTCTAGGTATGCGTCAAATAACAGGAGAGATTGGGTTCTATAGGCTTGTCTCTTAACTAGTCTACCGTAGAAAGCAATGGCAACCGTCTGCGGGAAAATCTTTTGCTCAGTAATTTCTCTTTCGAGACATGTTCGCCCAAAGCGTGTATCACGTCTGGCACTTAACTGACTGACTGAATTATTAGGTTATGTAATTATTTACTGATGAAGGGGAAAGTTTCCCCTTCTAGAAGTTTTAAAAAATGGACTACTTTTAAGAGAGACGGTAATTTCTCTAAAATAAGTTTTGATATAAATTATCAGTTTCTAAGGAAAATGCATATTTTCGAACATATATTAAAGAATAATATATAATCAAAAGTGAAATTGGAAAAACATTTTTTAAAGAATTATTAAAAACTGGTTGCAAAAATGTCATTTAAGAAGGAATGGCAGTCTCGATTTTTCGGCGCTAGTATAAGAACTCTTAGATTCTTCCAGTAATTTCTTTATAATCATATCGCCCCCAAGCAAGGCATTTTACAGCCACTGTTTTGCAGGGGGTTACATAGAAGGAAAGTTATGAGAAAGAGTGACAGGTTATAGGGAGTGTCAGGAAGTGAGTAAGAGAAGGATGAGAATACTAATAAGAGTGGAGTGGACAGGGAAAGGAGCATGAGAGAGAGGATAAAGAAAGAAAGAAAAAGAAAGACAGAAAGAAAGAGAGAAAAAGAAAGAAAGAAAGAAAGAAAGAAAGAGAGAAAAAGAAAGAGAAAAGAAAGAATTGTAGGATTGAAAAAATAAAAAGATTTAAATATCGATTATCTACAATATATATATATATATATATATATATATATATATATATTATAATCCCATCACCCCAAGCAAGGTATTTTACTGCCACTGTTTTGCAGTTGGTTACATAGGAGGAAAGTTATGAGAAAGAGTGACAGGTTATAGGGAGTGTCAGGAAGTGGGTAAGAAAGGAATGAGAATACTGATGAGAGTGGAGTGAGTGGATGGAGAAGGGAGCATAAGAGAGAGGATGCAGGTTAATGAGATAGGATATGACTATTGGCTTTACATTTAAATCTTTGGAGATTGTAGCTGTCGGGAAAGCAAATAAATGGAAGGGAATTCCACAGAAGGGAAGTGCGAGAAAAGAAGCTGTTGGAGTAGAATTTACGTTTACATTTTATTGGTTTATAGTAAAAGTTGCTAATCTTGTGGCTCGAGTAAATTCATATATAGAGGGAACCAGTGAGCTGAGTTTATCGGAGTAGAAGCCATGAAAGTATTTGTAGAAGAGGTACAAGAAAGCCACATTGCGCCGGTGAGAAAGTGAATTCTTCCGAATGATGGTATTGCAGATGTCTTTGACTATTGAACCGGTTCATTCTTTTCGGCTCAACTATTTCTTAAATTCTAACCAAGTGACCAAACATCAGAATTTATTCTTGGTCGAGCTGAGAACTTTTCAGCATCTCTTCATATTTTTATCTTATCTTTGTACGGATATTGTTTTAAAAGATGAATTTTGAAACTATATCGTAATTCTAGATACAATAGAAACTTATTGCAAATACATAAAAAGCATTGGTTATTGAAATTTTCGCTGATTATTAGATTGTGACTTTTGCCATTCATTACAGTCTTTTATTATTGTTTGTTTGCGAAGAATGTGTTTCATACGAATCTTTTTATTTTTCAATTTTCAGTCTTTGTTGGCGTGTCCACATTTCGCTATCCGTCATATTCTCGTGTTTTACCAAATCATTTATTCAAGAGGTGAGTATCTTTGTTTATTAAGTTTTTGATTCTATGGAGACACAAAGTCGGCCATTAGCTTCTCTACCAGGCCATTCTCGACGATGAATTCTTCTGGCATAAGGGGAGATAATCGAATTCAAACCGAGGGTAAGTAATATTAAGTACGGAAAAATGTGACAAGGATTCATATTCTGCAAATTGGACTGAGATTCAGTCAGTTAAGTGCCATAAGTGATACACGCTAGGGCGATCATGTCTCGAAATAGACATGACTGACTGGGCAGAAGATTAACCCACAGTAGGTTGCCATTGCTTTCTACGGTAGACTGGTTGCCAGCCAAGGCAACAGAACACAATCTGTCCTGTTTTTTGACTCATGGCTAGAGAAGCAAGAGATGTATTATATTATTAAGTAGTAATTAGTGAGGGATCAGCTTATTACTATATAACAATTTAAAATGAATCCCCCACTTTGTGCCCAGTAGAAGCCTTAATCATGATTCCAACTACTATATTCAGTCAGTCAGTTAAGTGCCATACGTGATACACGCTTTGGGCGATCATGTTTCGAAAGAGACATGACTGACTGGCCAGATGATTATCCCGCAGTAGGTTGCCATTGCTTTCTGAGGTAGACTGGTTGCCAGCCAAAGCTATAGAACCGAATCTGTCCTGTTATTTAACCCATAACTGGAGGGAAGAGACTTATTAATATCTTTCCCAAGGGTGTTTGTGCGTAAGTGAATGCAAGGAATTCAACTGGAATTAGAACTCGGCTCCCCCGATTCCTCGTTCCGAGTCGATATCCACTGCACCACAACGCACATAAAAAAATAAAATTGCAACATAGAATGATGCCAATGCTAACCTGAGTCTATAATATGCAATACTCGTGGCTATTATTGATAAAACTGTCATGGTCTTGTGATGTTGTAACGCTCATATGAGTATATTGTTTATTTCTTAGCCTTCAACGATCTTCGTTTTGCGATAAGTTCCAGAATAGAGAAATATTCCGTGCTAAGAAAATCTAATTTGTTCAACTTGTACATCTGTACAGCGAGAATATTTTGAGGACCCCAGATGCTACGCCAGGACTTGTTATTGGAGGCCCTAGATGCTACACCAGGACTTGTTATTGGAGGCCACAACATAAGGTGTGCAGATGATACAGTGCTGATTGCAGACACGGAAAGAAAACTTTAAGAACTCATACAGAAGGTAGCTGAAGAGAGTGACAAAAAAGGACTACAAATAAACTGTAAGAAAACTGAATGCATGGTCATCAGCAAAAAGAGCAGCCCAAAATTCCAAATACAGGTGGGGGATACTAAAATCAAAAAAGTACAAAAATTTAAATACCTAGAAAGTGTTCTAAAAAGAGATACAAAGTGCGACACAGAGATCTGAAGGCGAATTGGTATGGCATAGGACGCGTTTCAGAAGCTGAGTAAAGTACTAAGACACAGTAAAATTTCACTAGAAACAAAGAAGAGATTGCCAGATTGCTATGTGATGTCAGTTCTTCAATATGGCAGTGAATGCTGAATAATATCATCGAAAATGAGAAAAAAACTTGAAGCAGCTGAAATGTGGTTCTACAGAAGGATGCTGTGGCTATCGTGGACCGAGCATGCGAGGAACGATGAGGTATTGGAAACGAAAAGAAAATTAATAGTGAGTATCAGGAAGAGACAACTGAAGTTCCTGGGACATGCAGTGAGGAAGGAGGAAGGAGGAAGGAGGGCTTGGAGAACCTGATACTGACAGGCCATATAGAAGGAAAAAAGAGACTGTGGAAGGCAGCGGATTACATATTTTAAGGGCCTGATCAGGTGAATGACGAAACGGGGGTTGCGAGGTGTAACAGGAGAAAACATATTAAAAGCCACCAGTGATAGAGAGACGTGGAAAGACATCATCGCCTACGTTCTGAAAGGACAGGGCACATAGAAGAAGAAGAAGAAGAAGAAGAAGAAGAAGAAGAAGAAGAAAATTTAATACCACAGAGATACTTGAGTGCTTCTTTTCATTTAGCGTGGGCTTTCAGCAATATTCCGTTGAAACATCGATACTGTATGATCACCTAAGTTAAACAATGTTGAAACTAGTCAGCACCAAAATAGGAGACTGATTCGGAGACTTGCTGTAATCTTGCATGTGGTGTAATTAATATTGGCTCGGAATTGCTCATAGAAATCCTGAGTTCCAATTCTCGTTGGGTTCATCCTATTCACTTACGCACAAATAAACTTGGGAAAGGCATTTATCCAACTCTTCTTCCCCAACCTATGGGTTAATTAGTAGAACTTGTATCCCTAAACCATTATTATCTCCCTTGGAAAAAATATTACAATTTAAAAATATTTTCTGGCTTTAATGTTGAGAAGTGTAGAAAACAAATCAGCCAATCAATGAATCAATCAATGACAGTTATTTTAGGATATAAGTTTCAAACCAGCGGCGCTGATCAATATTTTTCTTTCAAATTTTAATAAATTTGTCCTTCCTCCTTCCACACTCTCGCAAAAGCTTGACTTACCAAGCGCAAAGAAAGATTCAATAATTTTTACGGTTAGCAGGGTTGATTCTAGTCCCCTTCTCTGTCTTCACACCTGCAACAGGTACTGAATGCCTTCAACAATGCGTGCACAAAACGTGGACTAAAAATCAACACAAATAAGACAAAACAAATAATCTATCAGCAAGAGAGAAACAGACATCACACACACACACACACACGCGCGCGCGCGCACACACAAACACACACACACGCACCCAAACACACACACGCGCACAAACACACACACACACGCACGCACAAACACACACATGCATACATGCACACACACACACGCACTCACACACACACACGCGCACAAACACGCGTGCACGAAACTTGGACTAAAAATCAACGCAAATAAGACAAAACAAATAATCTATCAGCAAGAGAGAAACAGACATCACACACCCACACACACATACGCACACACATGCACAAATACACACGCACACACACACATACGCACACACACATGCACAAATACACACGCACACACACACGCACCCAAACACACACACACGCACGCACAAACACACACGCGCATACATGCACACACACACACGCACACACACACGCGCAGAAACACTCACACTCACGCACACACATAGACACACACGCACACATCCACATACACACACCCACACACACACAAAATGTCTGTCCCGACAACCTCCAGTCATTTCCAATATCTTGATAACTGCAGCCTTACTTTAACGAGGTAAGCGCATCAAATCAAAAGGGATGTAGACAGTTTACTCATTTGCCAATGAATCTGGATGACGGTGCGATCGTCTATTCTTTTCGTCTCGTGTAGAAATTACTTTTTATCAACCCCGATCACATGACCAGGCAAAATCCACTTGACCACGTGACACATGGCCCAGTGGATAAAAATGTTGGTTAGATCCACAGACTTCATTCAAAAAGAGTTCAATACATGGCTACAGCAGAGATGAACAAAAGCTTGAAGAGTTGAGTTAAAGTAACTAAGACATTCGGAAGTGGCATGACTGATGGAACGAGAACAATCTATCCCCGTGTTCGAAGTAAAGGGTTCAGTTCGAAATTCCAAATATTTGAAGATGTTGAAGCGTAACACGATTTTGAAACACTACATAAAGAAAAAGGATATTAATTTATGCCAGTTGGTTATTGTAGGAAATCAGTTTTTTCAATGCTTATTAATGTCGTTGTCAAGAGGGGGATAATAAAAGACTCGGTGTGAAGTTTTTCGACACTACGGGCTTATGCTAATCAGCATGTGATTATCGCAATTTGAGTAATTGATTCCGAGTCTGGGATTTTCTTCAATGAGCAGGTTCTTCACAATATCTTCCATCAGCTGAAGAGAATCTGGTATTGGGGCAGGGAAAAATATGCTTCTTGGCTATTCATCTCGGGTCTATTTTTTGTAGAACTCAGTACTTCAGCCTTTACAAATGTGATTTTTGGAACATCGGTGATCCAATTACAGACCATTTCGTTTTATATTCTCATTGGTCAACCAACCATATTTTTTTATCTCAAATTTCCATTCGTCTTCGTTTCTCAAATGTTTTCATCGCAGAGTTACAGTCTTTCCAATGTCAACTATTTTGTCAGTCATACCACTACATCATACAGAGTGTCTTACGAATTGAAATACATACTTCGGAGTATGATAATTCAAGTCATTATAAGTAAAGATTATAAAAAAAGATATGCTGTTTTTGCTTTATTTTGATGGAAACCCTGGCTGTTTAAATGTGTGTTGTGGTGTGTTTTGTTGATTACCGTAAATGCATGAATTTTAAGCTCTTAAAAAAAACTATTTGTAAAAAAATTAATCATAAAGATCCGCCATATACTCAAGTATATACGACTTACCCGCTTCAAATTACCGAGAAAGGAAATGAACGTTGTCAGGTCGTGGCTGTAGATGCAACTGAATGAACCCATTCGACCTAAACACAACTAATTACCTTTGCAAGATTCAGTCGAAGGACGACATGAGGTAAAAATCTGGTTTTCTTTCTGTCTACAGAGTTAGAGACAAAGATCGAATAACGAAACCAAAGAGGCTGTTGTACGCTTTATTTCAATAAATTCCTGTCATTGATGAGAAATCGTTGCTGAGTATGTCTTATTGATTGGATCAGACATAAGATTCAGTACGATTGAGCCGGATAGATTGTTTTTAATTTGACAAACTATATTTGCTGACCGGAATGCAAGCTTTCATTGATTGATCTTTGTTCGAAGAGAAAATCAAGTTCATTGATGAATAAATTTGAAATCTGAATTTCTCTTTTTTGATGGGTTTGTGTTTTCTCGTTTTTTCTGTCGTCAGCTTAAGAAATAAAATTCCAAAAAAGAAAAAGAAAAACGCAAATGAATTCTGACGCTAAAAACTGTGGAAAACAAAAACAAAACGTTTTTGATTTTTAATTTCAAATGGCTAATCCAATCCAGATTAGTGGACTTGATCTCGTAATGAGAAAGAAAAACTGAATTTATGATATGTAAGATTGTCACTCTGTGATAGAGTATTACAGGTAAAATTTGTAAAAAATCTTGAAAAGAATGTTATCCATTATTATCAACACGCATGAAATGATTCCGAAAACTCTTGAAAAAAGATTGGAAGAACTTGAAAGCCGAGGAAGAACCGAGGCCATACAAATTTTACCTCGTGACATTTTGACTAATAATGATTGAAATCCTCACATTTTACCATCAAAACTAATATTTTTATGGACAGTTAAGTATCTGTTTTAAATTTAAAGAAAAAGAGAACTTTAAATTTGAACAGATTGCCCAGTTTAAGCCATAAACTCAAATATTGTTCTTGTAAATATGGAGTTAAAAAGTGTCATTGAAATTTTAGCCGAATAAAATTCTAAGTTAACTTTGAACTTTGCAAAAGTACAGAAAATAATATCAAAATTTCGAAATATCGAAAATAATATCAAAATATCGAAAAAATATCGAAAAATAATATCAAAATATCGAAGAGAATATCGAAATTTCGAAATATCGAAAATAATATCGACATATTGAAAAATATTGAAAATAATATTGAAATATCAAAAATGAAGGTGGTAGAAGTATTCATCATTAAATAAAAACTTGCAACAGACTTAAAAGGTCTTGCAAAGATGTTAGAAATATCAGAGATTTGTGACCAAAAATTGAAACAGTTCAGGTCATAAGGTTTTTTAAAAGCAGTTAAGTTACTGATGAACCTGCTCCAACATTGAGATGAGATAATTACAGCAATAATATAGCGATGATGTGGAAGAGAAGAAAAGTCTAAAAGCTCATCTCTTTTACCTTGTTTGAGAGACAAGAGGCTTAAAGAAATGTGTATTTTCTTTCAGTTCGGAAGAAAAAAGTTCAACCTTTCTTTCGGAATGGTAAAATACCGAAATGAAAATTCAATTTCTTGCCAGAAACATTCTGAAAATTCATAAAAGATTTCATGATTTATTTGATGCAACAACTTGCGTTTTACAAATTGGGTAATTCATACGGAAAAGATTGTCACTTACGCTTTGTATCATGAAGAATGGAGTTCATGGGTGAAGAAATTTCCCGCCAGAAATTTACAGCTGAATCCAATTGAAATTGGAAAATTTAGTGTCGTTTCCTGCCATTTTGAGGAGGCATTTTATCTCTCTTGGCTTTACAATATTCTACGGGGAAGGAAAGCCCATTATCAATTCCATCAACGGGAATTCAACCTTTTATATCTATCTAAACCTATTTATAAATGAAACTTTGTTTGTGTGTGCGTGTGTATGTCTCTGTGTGTGTCTGTGTGTCCGTTACCTATACACTCCGAAACGGCTGAACCGATTTTCTTGAAAATTTACACAGTTGTACTATACGCGTCTGCGAGTGTTCTTAGTTGGGTTTTGTGTCGAGGTACCCCCGATAAATATCGAAATTCGATAATCGAAAAAATCGGGTTATAGAAGGCGTGGTCCGATTTTAATCAAATTTGATACACTCATAGACAAAGACATAAAAAATGATATTCAGAAGTTTGAAGGTTGCAGTTCTTACAATAGTGCAGAAAATCGATAATATATATATATAAGGCAAGATGTTTGTTTGTGTGTCTGTTTATCTGCCTGTATGTCTGTATTTTTTCAGCCCTTTTATTTTAGTTTTTACTTCGGGTTTGGCTCTAAGTAGGTATAATTGTAGTTCTTAGTCTCAGCCATGATACCATTTACTCAGAGTACTTATTTAGCCTTCAAAATTCAGTTTACGACGAAAAAACTGATTTTATATCGATACCAGGAAATCAAAATTTGATTTACATCCATTCATTTTTCTTTCAGTCGACGGTTTTGCATTAACTGGAAACAACTATTACTTTTTAGTCTTTCGTGCCAAAGAGTCTGATCCAGGACCATGGATTAGTTTTAAAGATTTCATTACACCCGAGCAACGCCGGGCTATACTGCTAGTAATCCATAAATAAGAAACCGTATAAAATTAAAAAAGCTCTTATGAATAATTCATACACATATATTTGTATTCACGCAGATTCAAAGAGCACATAAAAGGAGTGCCCGTAAAATCAGGGTATTTGACTACAGGAAACGCCCTTCTGATTCCAGCTCAGCAATAGGCTCCTCGACCAATCAGCAATTAGGACAACTTCATTTCAGTTTGTCTTGAAATAGTTCTGTGTTCTTTTTTGTCGTTTATTCACGTTTGTCTGTAGATCGATTTGGTCAGTTGTAATAATGATGCAAAGCTGATAAATCAAAGGCTAAATTCGATTAGCTGATCAATGATAAATTGTCACCTGCTCGGCTTACATAAGATTCCATCATCTAATTGCAAGCGGAAACATGCAACAACTCAATGTTACTTGTATAAATCTAAAGAATAAAACTTTTTACAAAGGTTGCGATTCGAGATTAAAATCTATAGTCAAGTTTGAGTTTGAGTTTGAGTTTTGTTTAACGGCATATCAACACCTCCGTGGGTTATTTAATGCCGAAAAGTTGTGGTTTTAAGGTTTTCTTTTAAAGTTCAGTATATAGTAAGAAGGTTGATTTAGTCAGATTTTGATGAAAAGTTGTTTTTTTTTTTATTTTAGAAAACTGAGGATGTTTTTTTTTGTTTATAATCATCTCGCTCCAAGCAAGGCATTCTACTGCCACTGTTTTGCAGGGGGTTACATAGGAGGAAAGTTATGAGAAAGAGTGACAGATTATAGGGGTGTCAGGAAGTGGGTAAGAGAATAACGAGAATACTGATAAGAGTGGAGTGGACGGAGAAAGGAGCATGAGAGAGAGGATGTAGGTTAGTGAGATAGGAGATGACTATTGACTTTACATTTAAATTCTTAGAGATTGTAGCTGTTGGGAAAGCAAGTAAATGTAAGGGAATTTTACAGGCGGGAAGTGCAAAAAAAGAAGCTAATGGAGTAGAATTTGCGTTTACAATTTATTGGTTTTACAGTAAAAGGGTTGCTACCTAGTTGCTAATCTTATGACTAATGGAAAACTACTGTGGAAAAATATTCTGCCCAGTCAATAATGTCTCTTTCGAGACATGATCGCCCAAGCGTGTATCACGTATGGCAACTGACTGACTGAAGGTAATAATATTTTGTCTTTTTAGTCCAATCTCTTGTCTTTCACATAAATATACACATCTACGAAATTTGTATCTGAAATAAACTGCTGACATAGAAAAAAGAAATCTGCCTCTAATTTATTCCCTTACTTCGTTGTAAGTTGTATATTGTTTTTATTCCGATGATCTACAAATACTTTCACCTCTTCTGCTCCGATAAACTTAGCTCCCTGGTGCCCCCTATATATGAATTTACTGGATCCACAAGATCAGCAACTAGGTAGCAACCTTTTTACTGTGAAACCAATAAAATGTAAACGCAAATTCTACTCCATCAGCTTCTTTTCTCGCACTTCCCGCCTGTGGAATTCCTTTCCGTTTACTTGCTTCCCCCGAGAGCTACAATCTCCAAGAATTTAAATGTAAAGTCAATAGTCATTTCCTATCTCACTAACCTGCATCCTCTCTCTCATGCTCCTTTCTCCATCCACTCCACTTTTATCAGTATTCTCATCCTTCTCTTACCCACTTCTTGAAAACCCCCATAACCTGTCATCCTTTCTCATAACTTTCCTCCTATGTAACCCCCTGCAAAACAGTGGCAGTATATTTCCGGGCTTGGGGCGATATGATTATAAAAAAAATGATAGATAAACATAAAAAGTCCGAGATAGATAGATAGATAGATAGATAGATAGATAGATATGAACAGAATGAAATGGATAGATAGATAGATAGATAGATAGATAGATAGATAGATAGATAGATAGATATGAACAGAATGAAATAGATAGATAGGAACAGGCTGGGATAGATAGATAGATAGATAGATAGATAGATAGATAGATAGATAGATAGATAGATAGGAACAGGCTGGGATAGATAGATAGATAGATAGATAGATAGATAGATAGATAGATAGATAGATAGATAGGAACAGGCTGGGATAGATAGATAGATAGATAGATAGATAGATAGATAGATAGATAGATAGATAGATAGGAACAGGCTGGGATAGGGATAGATAGATAGATAGATAGATAGATAGATAGATAGATAGATAGATAGATAGATAGGAACAGGCTGGGATAGATAGATAGATAGATAGATAGATAGATAGATAGATAGATAGATAGATAGATATTATTCTCATCCTTCTCTTACCCAAATCCTGACACTCCCTGTAACCTGTCACTCTTTCTCTTAACGTTCCTCCTATGCAAAACAGTGGCAATAAAACGCCTTATTTAGGGTGATATGATTATAAAAAAGATAGATAGATATGAAAAGTCCGAGATAGATAGATAGATAGATAGATAGATAGCTAGATAGATAGATAGATAGATATGGAAAAACCAAGATAGATAGATAGTATTCTCATACTTCTCTTAGCCACTTCCTGAACTCCTTGCAACCTGTCACTCTTTCTTATAACTTTCCTCCTATGTAATAATGGCAGTAAACAGCCTTGCTTTGGGCGATATAATTATAAATAAAAATTATCAGGATAGGAAGAATCGACAAGCGTTATCAGAAAGTAAACTTAACATCTTAATTTAATGCTACTTGTACTTTTTGGCACATTGAATAACATGAGGTTTGTCGAATTATTTGCTCGTTTATAAAATGTATTGAAAGAAATTCTGAAGCACGCTTTGAATCAAAATTAAAACAAAAAATCACGAGAGACACACACAGATCAAAGCGAAATCGTAGCGAGGGATTTCTGGCGTCAAACATTTGAGCTTCAGTAATTCTGAGTTAACATCGTTTAGTGTGGTCTTCTATGAGTTTTCTATAGAATTTCAATGCGGTTGATGTCCAGATAAGAATTTAACTCGAAGCTATGTCGCCTGTTTTGGTGGATATTGAACGACAATCACCGACGTCAACAAGCTTCGTTTCTAAATAGAAACGGTTGGGATTGGAGACATGAGAGTGAATAGGATATGAAGGCTTAATATAAAAGTAAAAGATGTTTGGCGTTTGTTTGGGACGTCATTTTCTACAAATGACGAGAGGAAAGTAAAAGGAATTAGAAATTGAGGAATATCCTGGCCAATGAGAAAGAGGAAATCCGAGACCGGAGCCGAGAAAATGGAGACAAAAAACAATATGAACGAAGGAATTACAATAGAAAAAATTAGCGCTGATAAAGGGGAGGGTTTCTTATGCTTGGTTTCTTGTTCTTGTAAGATTCTTTCGTAGCCTAGCATTTAATTTCAGAGATTAATTTTTGTTTAATTCCCACACTGGTCTATATTTATGAGATGAGGTATTGTAACTATTTACATTCTTTGGACTGTTGTTCTCATCTTTATTGTTACATTCAAAGGGTTTCGGTCTTTGTACTGTCCGGCCTTTATCAAATGATGTTTTTGAATTTTGTAGCGAACCCAGAGAAGTCAATCTGTATGTTGGCGTTTTTGAATATCTGTTCAATGGCGTTTGTGTCGACGTTTTTTTCCATGTTTATTTGCTGAAATGGGCTAACATATAAGATTCACATTCCTGAATTGTTCAGTAAAGTCAGTGAGAATCTGTTCAATTTCCTCTACCCACCACTTGCAAATATCGTGAGAGGGAGTTGCAGGTTAAAGAGGAAGAAGAAGAGAAAGAAGAAGAGAAAGAGGAGGAATAATTTAATAGGAAGACGCTAAAAGAAAGAAGATGAAGAAGTTAAGAAAAAAAGAAGTCAAGAAGAGGAAGAGGACGAAGTTCAAAAGAGAAAGAAGTTAAGAAGAGGAAGAGGACGAAGTTCAAAAGAGAAAGAAGTTAAGAAGAGGAAGAGGTTAAAAGAAAAAAGAAAATTTAAAGAGAAAAAAAGAAATTAAGAAGAAAAAGAAAAGGAAGAAATTAAGAGAAAGGAGTAAAAAATTAAAAAGCGAAAATTTCAAAGAATTCGAAAAGAGGAAGAAAAGGATGAAGTTAAGAAGAGGCAGAAATCTTGAAGAAAAAGTTAAAAAAGAAAGAAAAGAGGAAGTAGAAAAAAGAAAAGAAGGAAGTTAAGGAGAGAGGAAAGCCATGAAAATATTTATAGAACAGACAAAGGATAGCCACATCCTGTCGGTGAGAAAATGGCTGGAATCGAGCCACCTTTCACCGTACTGATTCTCCTTTGGAGCCTGTCAAGAACACTGAGATGAACAGCGGGATAAAAAAATGTTGAGTTAATAAAGAAAATAAAACCTGGGATAGAGTTTTAGAAGATGCCAAGAAAAGAAAAGATAAACAGAGAAAGGTGTTTTTAGCCAGAAGCAATCGGTCGATGCGTGAAAGGAAAGTCAGGGTCAAAGGTCACGTTTGGCTGAGAGTTGCCGGAGGCTATACCTCCTTCGTTTGGTCAACTAAACAGTCCACCACGGTTATCATCTTGAAATATCGAAATAGACTTAAATCATCATTACATATAAAATTGCAGCAACCATCTTTCTTTTTTCTTTTCTAGCCGACCACAGAATAAGTTATTTAACAGACCGAAGCTCAAAACTTCCCACCCCATCATCTATGGATTCTCTCTACTCTCATATCACACGCACCCAGATATACATTCTTACACAACTGTTCAGGCGACCGTTACAAAGATGTTTTGCGAACTAGATGCCCCAATATAAAACCGCTGAGCAAACGGCCTCTCTAGTTGAAAAAATGTTCCTTTCTGACTTATTTACACTATTTTCTACACATTTTTTTGATTCATGTTAAAGATATTTATAAGACATTTTTTATATTAGCTATTTATTTTCATGGCTTTATTTTTCATTCATTAGATTTTTTTTATTTGTTTCTTTATTTTTTCATCTTTCTTTTTTCATATTTTGGTTCCTTATTTTTTATTCTTTTCCTTTTTCTTTCTTTTTCTATCACTAAATTTTTGAATTTTCTTTTTTTCTTTCTTTTTCTCTCTTTATTTTTCATTTTTATATTTCTTCCTTCTTTTTTTATCCATATTTCCTTCTTTATTCCTTTGATTCATATTTCTTTCTCTGATTTATATTTCTTTCGTCCATTTTTCTTTTTTACTTTCATCTATATTTCTTTCTTTGATTCATATTTTTCTTTCTTTGAACCATATTTCATTCTTTGGTCCATATTTCATTCTTTCTTTCTTTCTGTTTTTTTCTTTCTTTCTTTCTTTCTTTCTTTCTTTCATCCATATTTCTTTTTCGTTCATCCATATTTCTTGTTTTTCCCTTTATCTATATTTTTTTCATTCATATTTTTTCTTTGATCGATATCGTTTTTTCTTTGATCGATATTTCTGTTTTTTAATATTGCAAAATATGCCTGAAGCAGATATTTCACTTTTTAGATATCTGTTAAAAAACCCCAATGTTTGACCCTTGGCCTTTCACAAAATTCTCTCGTTTTGGTTCGATTTTGTTAAATTTTTCAACTTCGCAATGTTTTTGCATTCATTCGAAACCGTTATTCCTCGTATCAGTACTTTCTTGAAAAACGAGAATACAATATAAACGTATCTTCCTTTTGAACGCACATGGCTCAACTGAACTTTCACATTCCAGAATGTCATTACATTACCTTTTCAAGTGCGTAAAGATAACGTGGTAATCTTCTTCTTCTGTGTGCCCTGTACCTTCAGGACGTGGGCGATCATGGTTCTCCACGTCTCCCTATCCCTTGTAGCTCTTAGTATATCGGCTCCTGTTACACCTCGCAGCCCCCGTTCCGTCATCCACCTGATCAGGCCCTGCAAATATGTTATCCGCTGCCTTCCTCTGTCTTTTTTCCCTTTCTATCTGACCTGTCAGTATCAGGTTCTCCAAACTCTCCTTCCTTATTACATATCCCAGGAACTTCAGTTGTCTCTTCCTGATGCTCAGTATTAATTTCCTTTTTGTTGCCATTCATTCCAATACCTCATCGTTGCTTGCATGCTCAGTCCACGATATCCACAGCATCCTTCTGTAGTACCACATTTCAGCTGCTTCAAGTTTTGTCCTCATTTTCGATGATTCTACCTTTTAAAAATTTTCACGTAATGTTACTTATTTCTTATTGAATTGTTACTTTTTTTTAATCATTTCACCCTAAGCAAGGCGGTACCGCAACATGCGCAAGGAGCTACATGAGAGTAAAAGTTTAGATAGGAATAGAGTGAAGAGAAAGGCGAACCAGTTAAGGTGGAGCAAGAGAAGGATGGGAATACAGGTGTGAAGACAGTTGTGAAGGTAGAGAGAAAGGAAAAGAACAAGATTTACAGATTTATAGAAAAGACTGGAGTCAAGTGGATAAGAGATGGCTATTGACATTGCACTTAAATTCCTGGAGTTTGTAGCCGTGAGAAAAGCAAGTATACGAGAGGGAGTTCCACAGGCGGGAAGTGCGGGAAAAGAAGCTGATGGAGTAGAATTGTCGGCTGCATTTGGTTGATCTAAATGGGTGGGACCCAGTTGCCAGTCTGGTTGCACGAGTAAACTCTTAAACTTTTACTTTAACAGTACACCATTTCCATTTTTGGATGGGAGTAACTATCACTATTTTTCTGTCCACATGAGTTATATTACGCTAACTCAGGCAACAATATCGAGAATTTTTATAAAATCACAATTCATGGGAATAAAAACGAAATCGTTCTCTAAGGATTGAATATAAAAATAGACGAAAAATGACGTAAACTTATCGGAATACAGTGACAATATTTTAACCAGAGAAAATAAAAGATGTTTTTGTATTAATCCTAACCCTTCTTTTAAGATTGTTCATTTTGTTTTATTTTCTTCTGAGCGGTGATTTTTTAAATAGTTCAAATTTATTATTATTATTATTATTATTATTATTATTATTGCTGGTAGCGGAAAAGTTTGGGTTATCAAAATCGTTGTCAGTATTTTTATTTTAATGGTGCTACTATAGCGTGAGGGTCTTCCTTACTATATCGTCTACCAATGCACAGCCTGTTTATTTTTACCTCTCTACTTTTAATATAAATAGTATATAGATATATGAATATTAATAAAAGGTAAGATAAATATGTATACACATACAATATTATGTTATAGTTCTAAGTGACGGTAGACCTCATGTTATAGTCAAAATGAGAGGTAGATCTTACGCGATACTTAGGTAGACATCACGCGATAGTCGAAACGGGAGGGAGGCCTTCCGCTATATTGAGGTAGACATCACACGATAGTCGAAACGGAAAGTAGACCTCCAGCTGTATTGAGGTAGACATCATGCGATAGTCGAAACGGGAGGTAGACCTCCAGCTGTGTTGAGGTAGACAACACGCGATAGTCGAAACGGGGAGTAGACTTCCCGCTGTATTGAGGTAGACATCACGCGATAGTCGAAACGGGAGGTAGACCTCCCGCTGTATTGAGGTAGACATCACACGATAGTCGAAACGGGAGGTAGACTTCCCGCTGTATTGAGGTAGACATCACGCGATAGTCGAAACGGGAGGTAGACCTCCCGCTGTATTGAGGTAGACATCACGCGATAGTCGAAACGGGAGGTAGACCTCCCGCTGTATTGAGGTAGACATGACACGATAGTCGAAACGGGAGGTAGACTTCCCGCTGTATTGAGGTAGACATCACGCGATAGTCGAAACGGGAGGTAGACCTCCCGCTGTATTGAGGTAGACATCACGCGATAGTCGAAACGGGAGGTAGACCTCCCGCTGTATTGAGGTAGACATCACGCGATAGTCGAAACGGGAGGTAGACCTCCCGCTGTATTGAGGTAGACATCACGCGATAGTCGAAACGGGAGGTAGACCTCCCGCTGTATTGAGGTAGACCTATAGTAGCACCATTTTTATTTCGTGAATTCACTTTTATATTATTATTCTTTTTTCTCTTTCAGAACAAAAGAAAACAACGTCAACACCCCCGTCGTAGCGCTTTATCTGCATATTGAGAAGGAGAAAATAACACAGAACCTCACATCTCCTGTGGTCATTAGTCTACCATATTTGGATGTAAGTATGCAAAATTTTGAACAACGGTTTGGGGACAGTCGACATGGCAACATGTAGTGAATTGGGTGACATTTGAATGCAAGGAATAACTAAATTTAAAATTGATATTCTTGTTAGTATTACACATTCTTCTATGTGCCGTGTCCTTTCAGAACGTGGGTGATCGTGGCTCTTCACAACTTTCTGTCATTTTGGGGATTCGGTTTTTGCTATGTCTCTTATTCTCTATTCTGGAAAACAATTGCACAAGCTCGTTAGTTATTCGTATCTTTCCCTTGTCCCTCGTGACTTCAGTATGTGTCCTGTGATTGGCCAATTTCTCCAGTCCCCCTTTCCTCATTATGTGACCTAAAAATGTATTTGTCGCTTTCTAGTTCTAAGTATGACTGTCCTTATTTCATTATCCGTAACAATTCTTCGTTACTCACATGTTTAGTCCATAACATTGTCAACATCCTCCTGTAGAGTCAAAAGTTATACATACATCTTTCTCTCTCTCTCTCTCTCTCTCTCTCTATATATATATATATATATATATATATATATATATATATATATATAGGAAAGAATATTAATAAAAAGTTTTGAATTTAAAAATGTACTTTTTTTGGACAGTATTTGTTTATTTTTATTATTGTACTTTATATTTCAGACCGCCCTCGGTCCTTCATCAGAAACGAGTGATTTTTAAATTTGAATTAGAAATGTATTTCAAATATTTTTTTTCAAGTATTTCAATACTTTTTTTTGTGTGTTTACATCACGTGCTGTGTTTGTTCACAACATGCAGCACGTCCGTAGAGAAAGTCTGTTTGTTTTAGATAAAAATTTCTTGGAATATCCGAAAAAAAATTTTAGCTATTGAAATATTTGTAAAGATTCAACACACCTAAGTCCCTATTTAACCCTAGCTTGTGTGTATTTAATTTTAAAATCCAGTATTTTTCTTTCTTTCTGCGTGTGTATGTAGAACTAAAATTGAAGTCTATTAGTAAACATTTACAATTTTCTAAAGTATGATCAGGTTGATTAAAATGGGCTGCAATTGGGGAGTATACATTTTTTGTCGTATATTTAGTTTGTGATTATTGAAGCGAAATCTAAAGCTATTACCGGATTCGCCGATATATCCACTGTTGGGGCAAATTGAGCAGAAGAGAACGTATATGATGTTTTCGCTGTCACAAGTAAGGTTTGGTGAGTGTAATTTTATTTTGGTGTTGGGTACAGAGAATGTTTTGTCTGTTATTAAATGTTTACAAATTAAACAGCGAGGCTTTCCACATTTTAAATTCCCTAATAGGTTTGTATTATTTAAATATTTGTTAGAAGTGAGGATAGTTGATAGGTTGGGTGTTTGTTTCTTTGCATTTATGGGTGGTTTATCGAAAATGTCTTTATATATATATATATCAGTTATTTAAGTGCCATACGTGATACACGCTTTGGGCAATCATGTCTCGAAAGAGTCATGACTGACTGGGCAGAACATTATCCTGCAGTAGGAGGCCATTACTTTCTGCGGTAGACTGGTTGCCATCCAAGTCTATAGAAACAAATCTGTCCTGTTATTTGACTCATAGCTAGAGGGGGAAGACATGTATTATATTATTAAGTATTAATTAGTGGGGGATCAGTTTATTACATAATAACAATAAAAATGATCCCCCACTTTATGCCCAGTAGAAGCTTTAATCATGTCTCCATATATTATATTCAGTCAATCAGTTAAGTGCCGTACGTGATACATGCTTTGGGCGATCATGACGGATGGTCAGAAGATTGTCCCGCAGTAGTATGCCATTGCTTTCTGTGGTAGATTGGTTGCCAGCCAAGGTCATAGAACCCAATCTGTCCTGTTATTTGACTCATAGCTAGAGGAGGAACAGATGTATTATATTGTTAAATAGTAATTAATGGGGGATCAGTTTATTACTTCATAACAATATGAAACTAACCCCTCTTTTTATATCCAGTACAAGCCTTAATTATATTTCCAAATATTATATTCACACGGTCAGTTAAGTGCCATACGTGATACACGCTTGGGCTATAATGTCTCGAAAGAGACATGACTGAATGGGGAGAAGAATATCCCGCAGTAAGTTGCCATTACTTTATGCATTAGTCTGGTTACCAACCAAACCTGTAAAATCTAGTCTGTTTAACCCGTAGCTGGAGGGAGAAGCGATGAATTCATAATCTTTCCAAGGGTATTAGCGTGTAAGTGAATGCAGCGAATTCAACTGGATTTCGAACTCGGCTTTCCGATTTTTCGTATATATATATATATATATTCATCCACTGACAGATCTGCTTCGATATATCACAGCTCATCAATACGATTAGACATCCAATTGCTTCTAGCCAGTATTGAAACCCGACCGAATTGACATCAGTCGGCGATTCTATAAACACTCGGTAGAGTAAAGCAGACTTTAACCTGTTATGTACAATGCAAACATGTGCCATAGCCGAGAGTGTTTAAATTAATTACTGAATTATATATATATATATATATATATATATATATATATATATATATATATATATATATATATATATATAGGGAAAGTAATCACGTATTTATTTCAGATTGCTCTGGATAATATCCACTGAGATCTCTATTTTTATCTATTTGATGTTTTATATTATTTAGAGAAAATCTTTTGGGTTAACCTTTCCGTTTTTACGGGCTTGGCATTCTTTTATATATATATATATATATATATATATATATATATATATATATATATATGAGAGAGAGAGAGAAAGAAAGAGAGAGAGAAAGAGAGAGGAGAATAAAAAGCGTTTAATGGACTGAATGATAGATAGAGATATACTTATCTCTTTCTTTCTGCAATTAGATGCCAGAAATGATGCCAGAAATGATGCCAGAAATTACGATGCGTTGAGAAGATCAAAAGAAATTTTCTTTATGATTTAATCTTTTCAAGAACTGAAGTTTATAAAAAGTTCTTTGTAAATAATTGGAAGCTTTTTTTTTTTTAATTTCTCTGAATTCAGTCTTCTTCAATGGATCCGTTGGTTACCCGAAATGAAAGAGAACTTTTTTCGATTTTCAAGATGGACACCACTACTGCTCCATAAACGTTGTTAAATTATAACGTATGGAATTTGTACCGAAATAGTTGTAACATTTATAAATAAAAGTAGAAGAAAAATAAATTTAATGAAAATGAAAGTTTATTTTTAGTGCTTGGAACCATTAATATTAAAAAAAGAAAAAATCCTTAGTGCATCTGAACAACTTTTAATGGTCTCTTTCAAGAGTACCCCCCTTACTTCCAAAGATCTTTGCTTCCTTTATCAAAATTTACCAGACACATATCACTGCTAACATAGAAACAGATCATACCGGTTCTTTTTCCACAACATGCTCACTTCCGGAATCAGGAAATTGGGACACAATGTACTTTAGATTCTTTTCAAGTAGCAATTACGCTGCCATAAATCAATTTTTCGTTTTCAGAACATTGCAACAAATAATGTAAGACTGTATTTAGTGTTTTCTCTTTGACGCGTTCTTAAGTCTCAAACCATACTGGGTATTATCAACTAATACTTATAGAAAAAAAAAGGCCGAGGCAATTTTGAATATTTCAATTTTACCTGTGAATAGTTGCTTTTAGGACGCTGCGTATTATGTAAACTTATTTATAAGTGGAACTTTGTATGTGTGTGTATGTTTGTGTGTATGTGTGTGTGTGTGTGTGTGTGTGTGTATGTGTGTGTGTATGTGTGTGTGCGTCCGTTACCTATAGACTCCGAAACAGCTGAACAGATTTTCTTGAAAATGTACACAGTTGTACTATAAGCGTCTGCGAGTGTTCTTAGCTAGATTTTGTGTCGAGGTACCCCCGATAAATATCGAAAATCGATAATCGAAAAAATCGGGTTATAGAAGAAGTGGTCCGATTTTAATCATATTTAATAAACTCATAGACAAAGACATAAGAAACGATATTCAGAAGTTTCAAGGTTGCAGTTCTTACAATAGTGCAGAAAATCGATAATATATATATATATAAAGGGCAAGATTTTATATGTGTGTCTGTTTATCTGCCTATATGTCTGTATTTCTTTCAGCCCTTTTATTTTAGTTTTTGCTTCGGGTTTAGCTCTAAGTATGTATAATTGTAGTTCTTAGTCTCAGCCATGATACCATTTATTCAGAGGACTTATTTAGCCTTCAAAATTCAGTTTACGACGAAAAAAACTGTTTTGATATCGATAGCAGGATTTACATCCATTCATTTTTCTTTCAGTCTAAGGTTTTGCTTTAACTGGAAACAACTATTGCTTTTTAGTTTTTCGTGCCAACGTCCAAAGAGTCTGAGCTCCAGGACCATGGATTAGTTTTAAAGCTTTCATTACACCCGAGCAACGCCGGGCTGTACTGCTAGTAATAATATAACACTCAGTTTGAAACGTACAAACACATAACTTTTCCCTGGTACAAAAACATAAAATTCAATGTTTTACCATATAGTGTAAATATACAAAAGTTACAAATTCTATGAGACACGGGAGTATCACACACACAAACACACGTATATGTCTTTTATATAAGGTGCGATTGTCGCTATTTTTATTTCATGCATGTATGTTGTTTGTTTCTAGTTTTGTCGATTGCACATTATAGTGTGATCGGCTGGGCACCGTGTGTGAGTAAAAGCTCACCATGACGTAATTTAGAAACAGCATTCCGCACTGCTTGGGATTCGCAGCGGAAGCTTCAATACGAACATTTCAGTGTTTAGATGTCAATCTGAGGACAGTGCAGAAGATTCGGAAAGAGTTGGATGAGTCTAATGGTGATTACTTAGATGTTTGCAGCGACGAATAGTGATGGCAACGTTTCGCCTCCATTTATCTTCCCGCAGAAACTCAGACACAACGCAGAGTCCTACATCAAGTGCCTTGATGAGATAGTGCTGCCCTGGATAAAGAGGGTGGCTACTGGAAGACAATATGTCTGGCAACAGGATTCTACACTATGCCACAGAAGTATGAGAACACAGTCATGATAGTCAAACAATTTCGGCGACCACATCATCCCTTATTTCTGGCCACCTAACACCCCAGACTGCAGCTCCCTTGATTATTGGGATGCAGTTGAGCAAGAGAAAAACAAAGCTTCTTGTAACACCAATGATGAACTGAAGGCAAAAATTATGGCAGCATTCACCAACTTATACGAGGAGACGGTCCAAGAGGTTACAAAATAGTTTAGAGGCCGTGGTTGAAGTTAATAGTAAATTCTCTTAAATAAATTTACTCTTTATTATTTCAATATATTTTTTTGTAATTTTGGTAATATATATCTGTTAAAATGAGGTTCTGTTATTTTTTTGCATTTTTTGTTTATTTGCGTAATTTGAACGAGTTAGAAAGAAGTAAATCTATATTTTTTAAGGATGCTGGCTCTTGTCCTCTCCAAACTCTGTAACTATTACCTCGCTGATGCCTGCTTTCCGGCTTGTTGGAAGTCCTTCTAGGTAGTTCCTGTTTTGAATAACTCTGGAGAGCCCTATGATTATTAAAATTTAATGCGTCAAAATCGAAGCTTCTCTCTTTTAACCACCAAAGAGAACCTAGGGTGGTACATCCGGCTGGAGGTAAGGTCAACAAAGGACAAGGGTGGTTGACAGGTACACCCGGCCGTAGGTAAAGTCAACAAAGGACAAGGGTGGTTGACAGGTACATCCGGCCGTAAGTAAGGTCAACAAAGAAGAAAAGTGGTTAACAGATATATCCAGCCGTAGATGATGTCAACAAAGTGCACCCCCCCAAAAAAAACAAAAGCAAGGAATAACTTGCTTGAAAAGCAATGAAACACCGGAATGATTGACAAATACATCCGGCCTTAGATAAAGTTAACAAAGTGACAGCCCGAAAAAGCAAAAATGCGTAGAAGTTTTAAAACTATATAAAGTTTAGAATTTTTGGCTGAAGTGTGTGTAATATCTCTTCCCACAAGCATCAGAGACGAAAAATAAAAATTTAAGATTATATTTTTATATACACGTTTTCTTCATTATGTGTCTAGATAATGCAGCAGAAAAACCATTTTATCCATCCACAAAATAGATGTTTTTCATTCCACTGTCCATGTTCAGGGATGTGTTGTCTTGGGTAATCCAATGACAAAAAGATGGGGGTCTTAGTCCGTCAGAAAAATAAGTTGATCTGATAGTTATTTCCAAATTAAATTAAACACATTTATCAAAAACATGTTTTAATGTGTTAAAAAAAAACAAGAACTGATGATTAACCCGATGTTTCAATATAGATTTATTTGAAGTGCTCAAAATATTTAGCATAAACTGGTCCGACGAACTTAAGTCACTGGTGCCCACGCCACAAGAATTTACTCATGCAACCAGACTGGCAACAAGGTTTCATCCATTTACAATTAAATCAACCAAATGCAGCCGACAATTCTACTCCTTCAGCTTCTTTTCTCGCACTTCCCGCCTGTGGAACTCGCTTCCGTATTCTTGCTTTCCTGACGGCTACAACCTCCAGGAATTTAAATGCAATGTCAATACCCATCTCTTATCCACTTGACTCCAGTCCTTTCTACATCACCCTGTATATATTTTCCTGTCTCTACCTTTGCAACTGTCTTCACACATGTGTTCCCATCCTTCTCTGGCCCTTTCTTTGACAACCCCTACAACTGGTTCGTATTTGTCTTCACTCTCCTCCAGTCTAAACTTTTACTCTCTTATGAAGGCCCTGCGCATCAGTGGCAGTACCGCATTGCTTAGGGTAAAACGATTAAAAACAAAACCGCATTAAAACCGACAAAACATAGAAGAGGCTTGAAACAAAATCAGTTTTACTCGGGAATTGGAGAAATTAATGATTTAATTAATGAATTAATAATTTTTAAATAGTTATTAGTCAGAATCAAACTAGACGAGTGGTATTAAAAATATTACACTACCATAGTTTCAACTTTTCTCTATCGCCAGGCGTTATAGACGAATTTATTTCATAATGCTTTATTTTGAACGCGCAGCAGGAAGTTTAAAATACGGGGAGGAGTGAATCAAGACGAGCAAAATAGTATTATACATAATTTCATCCGGGTTTGTATGAACCCAAAATATACATTCTTAATCCAGTCATTATTTCAGATCTTTCATTTAGTCATCTTTCTCATTCTGAAAATGATGCTATAAACAACCTTTCTTCTTGACACAATAGGCAGACATCACTATTGCAGTAAGGTTCGGTTTTTCTTAATATACTCCAACTTACAGTATTATTTATTTTGCTTTGTTTTTACTTCTGATTTCCACACTGCTTCGGTTTTACAAATTCCATCATGTAGACATTTCCTTTTATGTCTGCAGTTAGATTTTTTTATTAATAATATCTTGCTGTACGTTATTCTAAAACTTCCTGGCGTTTTGTATTTTTTATGCAACTTTCTAAATTACAGTAGTAGCTTAATTTTAAAGTGTTTTTATTAAATATCTTGTGTAAGGCTGAAATCATAGAAACGTAATCGGCTGATCTTCCTAATTTATATATATATATATATATATATATATATATATATATATATATATATATATATACTATAGTCATCCACAGACAGATCTGTTTAACTATATCACAGCTCATCAGTACGGATCAGACTCCGATCGTTTCCTAACCCAGGATTGAAATCCAACCGAATCGGCGATTCTACCCCTAGGCCACGAGCGTCCGGTAGAAGAAGGCAGACTTTTTAGCGCGTATAAACACGCCCAATAGCTAGAGTGCTCTAATTCATTATTGAATGAGCGATGCGTATATGCCGGAGTCGCTACTGTTGACAAAGTCTCCCACTCTTCCAGAGTGCTCAATCAGGATGTGAGAGCGTAAATACTATAGTAATCCGCAGACAGATCTGTTTCGCTGTTTATATATATATATATATATATATATATATATATATATATATATATATATGTCAGATTAAATAAACTGCAAACATTATGCTTGCTTATTTTTAAGAAAATCTATTCATACTCACGAATAATCTTTCGCTTATTACAATCAAAAGATGTCAAAAATGAGCTGTAACGTTGACAGATGTTATTCATTTCTCAAGGTACCCAAGTCCTTTCAACCTCTTTCCGAGATCATCCTCAAGGGTGTGAGTTATGCTAACAAATGTAACCGGAAAACTGTGTTACTACAAATTACTGTACATTTTTCTGCTTCAGATATAACGGTTGACAAATTGCTAGCGTTCATTAGAACGTGAAAATTATCCAAAAAATAATTTTTTATATGTTGTAATGTCATGGTCATGCACGTGTTAAAGCATGAAAAAACATATATAATTGATTTAATCTGACATTTTAAAAAGATTTTGCTGCCTAAATACACAAATTTTATATATATATATATATATATATATATATATATATATATATATATATATAGGAAAGAGTATTAATAAAAAGTTTTTGATTTTTAAAAAAAACGTACTTTTTTAAACAGTATTTGTTTATTTTTAATGTAGTTTTATATTTCAAACCGTCCTCGGTTCTTCATCGGAAACAAGTGATTTTTTTAAATTTAGAATTGGAAACGCGTTCTACGGTAGCGTTCGCACATTTGTTTGTTTACAACACGTGGTGTCGATAAACTAAGCAACATACGGCACGTCCGTTTGTTTATTATCGGTAAACCAGTCAACACGTGGCACCTCCGTGGAGAAAGTCTGTTTGTGTTGGTTAAAAAATTACTTGGAATATCTATTTTTTCGTTGTTTGTATCGCGTGGTGTCGATAAACCAATTCGCATGCGGTACGTTCATTTGTTTATTTTCGGTCAACTAATCAACCAATCAACACGCGGCATGTACCTTTAGAGAGTCTGTTTGTCCCAGAAAAAAATTTTTTGGAATGTCTTAGAGAGAATTCTTATTATCTATTGAAATATTTGTAGAGATTCAACACACCTAAGTCCCTATTTAACCCTAGTTTGTGTGTGTTTAATTTTAAAATCCAGTATTTTTCTTTCTTTCTGCGTGTGTATGTAGAACTAAAATTGGACTTAAATTTACACACACACACACTCACGCACACGCTAAAGTCAAATTTAACACACAACCCGGGGTGTCACAAAATGCAACAAAAAGATGTGGTGTATGCAACATAATAATAGAAGGAAAACGCTTCAAGTTCGAAAACACATCGACATTCGAAATAAAAACAGATCTGAGCTGCAACTCTAAAGACGTAATTTATGCTCTAAAATATGATAAATGCACAAAAATATACTTGGGGGCAACACAAGGCCTGAATAAAAGAGTAGCCCTGTACAGAAGTAACATTAAACGAGCCAATAACAGAAAGTTCTATGTTTCCCAACGTTTACATGAATGTAGTGGAGGTAAATTCAGAGTAATGCCCATCTACCAATCTGCAGATTATGACATGCTAATGATGCAGGAAGAAATATAAAGAAATGCAAGCCTTCCCTCAACAAAACATGAAAAACCTAAGACACACACACTGACACAAGAAATTCAAACGCAATAAAAAACGCACGCACACACACACACACACACACACACACACACACACACACACACACACACACACACACACACTCACGCACACGCTAAAGTCAAATAGAATTCCAAAATTAACAAAAAGAACTCGATGAATCGTAGAGTAGAATCGAATCAAAATCACTGAAAACAATTTTGAAGTATAAAGACGAAGATTATCCCGCAGTAGGTTGCCATTGCTTTCTGCGGTAGACTGGTTGCCAGCCAAGGCTATAGAACCCAATCCGTCATGTTTAATCCATAACTAGAATGAAGAGACAGATTATTACCTTTCCCAAGGGTATTTGCGCGTAAGTGAATGCATGGAATTCAACTTGAATTCGATCTCGGTTTCCCGATTTGTCATTCCGAGCCGATATCCATTGCACCACAAGGCACATCCAAATTCATTTTATATAAAAGCTTAAAAACAGCACTGTTTTTGACCAAATCCAGACAATTAAGGTGGGGAGATTTTCTGGGGGTTTATCTCAGATAACCATGATATATAGGATAAATTTGATTGTAAGAGTAAAGAGAGATAGAGAGATAAAATGACTTAAGACCCAGACATTTTCCATGCCAGTGATGAAATGAACTGAAAGTTACATATGTTGCAATTTTGCAAATCTGAAAAATTATAGCGTGTCCTTCTGAAACGATTACTGGATTTTCTTTAAGTTATTATTTAACTTCTTAAAGTAGTGAAAAAGAAACTAAGACAGGAAATTTTATTTTTTTAAATTAACTACACATCAAACATATGTAGTTGACTTAGTGGGTGATCTATCCGTTAAGACTTAACAAATTAATTATCCGAAGATGGGAAAATCAATCAATATATGCTAGGGGATAGATTATAGATGTCTATACATTAACTGTATGTTAGGGTATGTTTTAGACGATCATGACAAATGAAAGTTATTTTGTTACGTTTATTGAGTAAGTTTAGTTTCAGGAATTCGATAATTTGTATTTTTTCTTGTAAACATAGAAATCGTAGCTCATGTAAATATTTACAAATTCCGTTTTTTTTTAATATTTTTCATTTTACGATAGGTGTTTTATTGGCATCTTTTAATTGTTAATAATATGTAGGAAGTGATGTGCTACTGTAAGTTTTATTATTAAAAGATTAGGTGTGAAGGAATGGCAGATCTTAAAAGTATTCTTGCTACACACGATATAGTATTTTACTGTGGGATATTCTATGGTGAAAATAGAGCATAGGTAGACTATAGAGTCAGTTAGGCATTTATTTGTTATTGGACACTCAGTAGGTTTTCAACAGTTGCAATTGCTGTTATTTTGATCGTTAGTTTTTTAGAATGTTGTTGATTGTTTAGATTTTTATATATGCTTAAAATTCTATATATTTGATAATCTCAGGATTATCACTAGAGCTATAGATTAATTTCGGAGTATTTCTGTTAAAAATTTTGCTAAGGGGATTATTTTTAAGGAAGTGATTTTCAACTAAATTTAGAAGTTTATGCCTCAACTTGATATTTATCATTCCGGTTAAATGGGGGGGGTTCTTTAGCAAATGATATTTCTCGTTCGATTTTTATTGTTATTGTTGTTATTATTCTTGTTATATTTCAGGTCAGGGAATTTATAACCGCTGTTTTTAAGTGCTGTGTCAGAACATTTGCTATGTTTGTAAAAGCTGTTTTCATTAGATAACTTTTTACTAGTTCTGTTTTCAATAGAGAAGGGGTATATGCTTGATGATTGATCGAGGGTAGTTAGATTTACGATGGATGTATATAGGATTAGCATTAGTTTTTAAGTAGGTAGAGCAACTTTCATCGACTAGATCAAGTGTTATATCTAGGAAGTTTTCCTTTTTTAGATTAGTTTTGATATTCACCTTAAGGTTAAAACTTTTCGGTTCGCTATGTATTAATTTTCTAATTTTATTGGTTTTAACATTATTGGAATTTTTACCATCTTAAAAGCATCCATCCCTGCACAACCTTGTATCCTCAATGCTTATATCGTTATCTGCTGACGGCATTAAGATTTTTATCAACGAAAAATGGTCAAATAATTCTGTCACCCGACCCGCAGGGTATCTGGAATATATAATATAAAAAATGCGATACCAAAACTATATGTATGGAAATTTATAGGACCCTATCTATCTATCTATCTATCTATCTATCTATCTATCTATCTATCTATCTATATATATATTTATGAAAAACTACTAAAAAGTTGTAAGTTAAAAATATATTTTTAGACAGTATTTATTTATTTCTATTATATATATATATATATATATATATATATATATATATATATATATAAATACTGTAAAAAAAAACACAATTTTAACTTACAACTTTTTAGTAGTTTTTCCTATACATATTAAGACAGTATACGTGGATTATCATTTTGCTATATATCTATATATATATATAAAAAAAACAGAAATAGGGGTTGTTTCCAACGATGGAAACTGGTATAGAAAAAAGGGTTAGAAGTCATGAACGTCTTGTCTTAAGCGTAGTTATCTTGTTAATATTATAATTATTACTTGCTTTTTGTATGATATATTAAGTGTCCATAATGGTATTTGTGTCCCGACACGTGTTTCGAGTCTAAAGTTGACTCTCTTCAGCCAAATAAACTTGTGAATTCACATGTCGAGATCCGTTTACCATTATGGAAACTTAATATATATCATACAAAAAGCAAATAAAATTAATAACAATAACACCAAAAAATAAATATAGACTTAAAAAAATGTTCACGGCTTCTGGCACATTTTCTTCTATACATATGTATAATCTTCACTCATATACTCAGTAAAAAGAACCTTCAGATATTGATCACCATCAACATTAAATACAAACAACCCACAATGAATATAATCACGTTTAAATCCGGTCATAACACATTACATTGCATTTAAATACATGGTTCTGTTGTCATTTGGAGCTCTCACGCGGTGTGACGTCATTGAACCGCGTTGTAAATTTGCGAACTGCGTTTGATATTTTTAGTAACTGTTGCCGTTGCTTAGCGGAGTTTTATGTCAACACAAGATAAAATCGTCGCTGATGGTGGATGTTTTCTGTTAACGTCCTTGTAACCTCTCTGAAGATGGCTCATGTGAGCCGAAAGCTTAGAAACCAACTTAAAAATTATTCGAATGTTGGAAAATTTCGTCTTTATTTTCACCTGAAATTAAAGCCAAAATACGATGTTTAGAACGGCTCATGATTAAGCATAATAGACATTCATTGTCTCTTATATTTAACAGTATATGTTTAGAAAATTATTTGATGCCTCGATATGTGTATATATACATATGTATATACATACCTATATATATATATATATAATAAAAGAACAAAATGTAAAAAAAATAAATAAAAAATAAATAATAATGAGAAATAAATAGATAAATAATAAACCGAAATGTGAAAAGATGTGTTCAGGTTTGGTCAAGGTCTCACTATTTAAGAAGTCATTTATTTTTTATGTTTGCGTGTGGTCATATATATATATATATATATATATATATATATATATATATATACGCAAAAATAGTGAATAACACTAATCTACTCAAACATGAACACCTCCAACTCTACTCTTACATATCCTTCTATCTAAAGAACTCTTGGTCACTTCGGTGTGGTTGTAATGGTTAACAAGCTTCTCTTATTAGAACCTATGAAAACTGAGTGGTGGATTCGATCCTCGCTGGGTGCCTCATACTTTTGGCCTTTTGTCGCATCTAGGCAGCGCTTAGAAAATCCACTATCTAAAAGACTCTCCTGTTATTTTCGATGTACGAGGGTCAAGAAGCTCAGTTCTTAGAAGCTATGAGCCAGACCACCCGCACACATCATTTGATTCTATTGGTGAAGGCTTGTGTAGAACCGACCACACTTTTCAGAAGAGCCGGAGGAGAACTGGTCCCCGAACGACTCTCTACATGTTTTGATTCTGAGTTGTCCTTGTCCGAGACCGTTCACCACAAATGGCCCCAGTCTATCCAACTATTTACGCAGGGGAAGAGATTCATACCTTCCCTAATGGTATCAGCAAGTACGTGAATGTAATGAACTCTACTGGAATTCGAAACCGGCTCTCCACTGCACCCGATTACTCTAACCATGTCTCCTAATAAGCACACATAACAAAAAAGGAAAGCAAAGTTGCTTTCGTATCTTTCCCAAGTGTAACTGAATGTAATAGACTCGACTGGAATCGAACTCGGCTCTCCGATTTGTCAATCCGAGCTAGCCATTACTCTGCTGTGTCAAATATCTACGTATGTATATGTTTATGTGTGCCTGCCTGTGTACAAATGTACTTATAAAACGTATGATTTACTTAAAGAAATAACAAAATTACCATAATATGATCGCAGACTCTCGGCCCAGTAAGACAATTGCGCACGCAATTTATTTTCGTGATCAGTTGATAGATGGTTTCATTCTCTTCGCCATAGACAGGAACTTCTTGACAGCATCGAATTATCCTGTCTTTTGAAACGGTAAGGATTATTTCGGAAAAGCATGCGGGGAAAGTTTACCATTAAATATGAGGCAGCAAAATAAAACTCCTAGCAACTGTTTACGACTTCTGGTGGGGAAAAAGGCGTGTGACAGGTATTTTGATAGAAGGGAAGAAGGCAATTTAACGCAAATAAACACTTTCAAATGAAGAGAGAGAGAGAGAGAGAGAGAGAGAAGGAAGGGCTATTTTAATGGCTGAAGTAGTTGTACCTTTCTTAACGATAATGGTCTCTGTTCGAACTCAGCTCTTATCGCGAATGCTGAATTTCAAATAAAGCTTTCGAGGAATTGCTTAATATAGTATTTTACTCGACTAAGCTTTGAACCAGACAACTGCGAAATCTAAGCCATGGTATATAGATATATATATATATTTATTTTATCTCAGCCCCTAACATTGAACTAATTATACTAGAAAATTGTCTGCAAGAAAAACGATCTGAGAACTTATTTCAGTCAGTTCTTCATGTACTGGATCATAGCTATCCACAAACTTTTTTTTTTCCATTTTTTTTATCTGGGAATTGTTATGTCTTTAGCGGTCGGTGTTTAAAGCTGATCTTAGTAAAAATTAGTTACTAAGTTTTGGTTAGTGCAACTCTAAAATAAAAAAATATTTTAAGGGTGAATGCCCCCTTTGCTTTCAAAATAACTATTCAAAATGTTGGCTTTTAACTGAAATCGAACACTGACCACAGGCGCTGGTAGAAAAAGCAAGTTGTCTTTGTTTAATCGAAAATCTTTCAAATAAATTCCGAACTGAATTAATATACGTAAAAATGAAAAAAACGTAAGTCTTATAATTTAAATCCTATAGTATATTAACAGGCCTTACCCAGCGCTCAAAGTTTGTGTCCCTGTAGTAGATTAAACAAAGTTCACTGGGTGCATATAATATATTGAAATAATAATATTGGAAAAAGTATGAACACCTCTTCTTTGCAGCAGTATAGACAGGGGGCCCTATAACCTTGGTTTGGATTGGCTTGGTTACCGTAGAAAGAAAGAATTGGCAACCTGCTACGAGAAAATATTTCACACTACATACGATAGGGGACCACAAACGGTCCCCAACCACATGGGGTGTGAAGTTTTTCCCGGGGTAGGTTGCCAAAAAAATCCTATCGGTGAATGGCACACAAGTATAATATATTGGCCTAGTTTTAATCTAGTTTTAAAATGTTTTTCCCCGTTGTAATTGGAAAAAGGTATTTTTTTTTTAGAGATGTGAATCTTAAAAAGTATAAGTCTTTGATTTATGGTTTTAATCGAATTGCCTAAAGGTTCCTTGTTTATATACAAGAACTAGGATTTATTTAAAATCTACCCGATATATTTGCCTGGTTAATTAATACCGATTCAGTTTAATTATATTTTCCCAGTTTTGTTTGTGACACCATGTGATGATCAAATTCGGTTCAGTATTGTTCAAGACTAGCTTCTTAGTTGACATTGAATCCCAAGATATTCTTAGCAGCAAAATAAATTTCATTAGTATAGAGCCGTGGGTGGGAATCGAACTCAAAACAGTATTCAGAATATTGTTAGCGACAAACCAGTTAACCGTTTTACCATATTTTCTGTTCTTAGAAACCCGGCTTTTGTTATCGGGACTCTAGTTCCAACTCTCTATCCTTACTGTGAGCAAAGTAGCGAAAATTTGGTGTTGATTCTTATAAAGATTTACAAGGTTTATTCCCTGTTCGGAAGCAAAAACAAGATTTGCGTTTAAGATAAGAAGCAAAAAAGCAGACAGTGCATCATATAGGTAAATACAGTTTCCTCAGTAAAAGAAAGATGGGGAAAAAACTGGAACGTATTTTAGTTCGATTCGGATTTTTCATGTTGGCACGCTTACCATGTCGTCTTTGGCAATGAAGATTTGGCACTCGGCCCTTTTAGCATGCGCCACGCAACAACAATTTACACGCTGGCAAAAAAAAAACAAAAAAAAACAAAAAAAAAACGAAAAAGTAGAATAAAAAAGGAAATGAATAATTCACTCAAAACTCATTTGCCGTATTTTTCACCGTCACTTCCTTCCCAACTCCAAGCATTTTTTTACTTTTCTTTTTCATTTCAATATTTTCCCTTAAGTTGTCTTAGAATGGCAGAAAGAACTGATTTGACTGGCGATAAGATTTACAGATTCTACAGTAGATATATTGAGTCGAATTTAATTAACTATTGGCACTTTGGGGAAGTGAAAAGTTTGAGAGTCGAACAAACAGGTGGAGATACGCCCAATGAATAATATAGACAAATGCAGTCGGGATAGAAAGAGTGTTGAGAAAAAATGAAACAGAGAGGGTGTGTCATCGTGGGAAAGCGAAAGAAGAAAAGAAAGTGCGAAAATATGAGAGAGAGAGGGGGAGAGATACAGAGACGGATAGAGCGAGAAATGAGAAAAAGAAAAAGAGGGACAGAAAGCGAGAGAGAGAGAGAGAGAGAGAAATCGAAAAAGTGTTTCTGGGATATGGAATGAGGAAGGAGAGCTCTGAGAATCTGATATTCACAGGTCAGATAAAGTGACAGAAAGACAAGGGAACGCAACGCGTGACACACTTTAGAGGCTTGAGCAAATAGATAGCGGTTCGGGGTTTTGGAGGAGTAAAAAGAGACAACTGTTAAGAGCGACAGGGGATAGATGTGGAGGGCCGTGATCGCCTTCGTCCTGAAGAGACACGGTACATAGAAAAAGAAGAATGAGTTTAAATATAGTTTTAAGGTATGCTCTTATATATATATATATATGTATCAGGTATATTAATAAATTAGTAATTGTGCTTAATATCCTAGAAAAAGCCCGTGTAATAAACAGAATAAATATGGAAACTGATGACAATACATAATGTCGATAGTCTGTTTCATGACTCAAGGTAAGGATTTCGTTTAAGCATTAAACAGCCTGTCGACATTCAGTGCTACCATGGTCTAAAATAATTACAGCGGCATGGAATACTGTTGTCGTATCTGGTCAAGCGCCCCTGCTGTTCGTCTCAGTGTTTTTGACAGGCTCCAAAGAAGAATCTGTAATGTGATAGGTCCCGACTTGGCAGCTCGTCTCCAGCCACTTTCTTACGGGCGGGATGTGAGTTTCCTCTATCTCTTCTACAAATATTTTCATGACTCCTGCTCCGACCAACTTAAGTCACTGGTGCCCCCGCCACAAGAATTTACTCGTGCAACCAGACTGGCAACAAGGTCCCACCCATTTACAGTTAAATCAACCAAAGTATTATTAAACGGACATGCCTCTCAGAACTATCCTACAAACGCGGGTGTCTCCCAAGGCTCTATCCTAGGTCCTACGCTCTTTCTAATCTACATCAATGATCTCCCCGATGCCATAAGATCCCAAGTAGGTATGTACGCCGATGATACCACAGTTTACTCTCGCCTCGATCAAAAATCTGGTGTTGGTGACAAGGCGAAACTCGCTGTCGAGATTGAAAAGGACCTCCAATCCTTGGTGGATTGGGGTAAGAAATGGCTCGTAAAATTCAATTCTTCCAAAACGAAGCCGCTGTCAGTTAGCCACCACAGACAACCGCACGTTTGCATGGAAGAGGCTTGCCTCCCAGAGAGTAAAACACTACGCCTGCTCGGCCTGACACTCTCAGTGGACCTTCAAGTGGAATGACTATATCGAATCCATTGCTAAATCCGCTGCTATGAAAGTCGGCTCCCTGTGCAGGACCTGGAAATTCTTTCCGGCTGAATCTATCCTGGACATATATAAATCTACCGTCCGCCCGTGTATTGAATACTGCTGCCACATCTGCTGGGTGCTTCTGCTATTCTCCTCGGGCTTCTTGACAAAATACAGCGGAGGACCTGTAATGTGATCAATATCGACTTAGCTAGCCGCCTGCAGTGACTCTCTCACCTGCGTGACGTGACTTCCCTGTGCCTCTACTATAAATACTTTCACGGCTTCTGCTCGGATGAACTTAAATCACTTGTGCCCCCTAGGTGTGAATTTGCACGAGATACTAGATTGGCAACTAGGTCCCACCCCTTTACAGTGAAACCGACGAAATGTAACCGCAATTTCTACTCCAACAGCTTCTTTTCTCGCACTTCCCGCCTGTGGAATTCCCTCCCACATGATTGCTTCCCCGACGGCTACAACCTCCAGGAGTTTAAATGTAAGGTCAACAGACACCTCCTAACAGACTAACTCGCACCCATTCCCTCCAACACTCTCCCTACGTACCTCCTAACTCGTCTATCACCCTCCCTCTGAGATTTCCTATACCCAATCGCTCTATGTAACACCCTGCACTATAGTGGCAGTGGACTGCCTTGCTTGGGGTGATATGATTAAAAAAAAAAGCAGGCGACAATTCTACTCCACCAGCTTCTTTTCTCGCACTTTCCGCCTGTGGAACTCCCATCCATATACTTGCTTTCCTAACCGCTACAACCTCCAGTAATTTAAATGCAATGTCAATACCCATCTCTTATCCACTTGACTCCGGTCCTTTCCACATCACCCCGTGTATCTTGTTCTTTTCCTTTCTCTCTACCATCGCAACTGTCTTCACTCCTGTGTTCACATCTTTCTCTTGCCCTTTTTCTCTGTCACCCCCTCTTGCTGGTTCATCTTTGTCTTCACTCTCCTCCTGTCTAAACTTTTACTCTTATGTAGGCCCCTGCGCATCAGTGGCAGTACCATCTTGTTTGGTGGGGAATGATTAAACAAAAGTACTGACAAGGTATAAAAAAGGTCGACCCAATACAGTAAAATGAGGTCAAAACAAAATGGTAAAAAGAGATCAAATCAATATAAATCAGTTAAGCTGACACTTAAGCATGACAAAAAGAGGTCAACACAATAAAAAGCAGGTAAAGCATTGCCTACATTTTTCTGTACTTCGACCGTTAAATTCCTTCCGAAACATTAATTATGAAAGTAGTTTCAGTGAGCAAATGTTTCAGCTTCAAGCAAAACTTGATTCAAAAGTTTACTGTTTGACATAAGTACTTTTCAAACATCCGAACTGATTCATTGTCAAATCATGTCATGGTCACGCAACCGGTTCTCTATATCACCAAAATGTCTGGATAACTCGCATATCATAATTACATAAGATAATTTGGACTCGACTGGTGGATGGTGTAATTTCGTATTACCATCTGTCGCCAAACTGCATGATAATTAACAGGTTCACGTCTTAAGCGATCATCAGACCATGTGTCACTACTCTTGTTATGCATTCCTTATATATATATATATATATATATATATATATATATATGGGAGGGAAGGAAAGAGGGTATCAATTTTTCTCAGTTTTTCGTTCAGCGTTAATATAATATTGATGACCTTCACTGTGGAATTATCTATTTTGTTTATTTTTATTTGATTAAATTTTATTTTATTTTTTATTTTATCATGCTTATTTATTCATTTTTTTTATATCATATTGTCTTGAAAGTTTTATATATTTAAGAAACATTATTTGATATCGGTTATCAGCAATTCGTTGTGCTGTATTTTGAATGGTGATGTGGTTGTATGTAGCGTAGTTGTAATTTGTTTTTTTTATCTTCATTTGCAATGAGCTCTAATTTTTTGTTTAAGGGTTTGTATTGTTCTGGAAACAATTATTGAGATTTTTCTTGAGAAAAACGTTACATTATTTTGAGATGTTGTTGAAGATGCGGAAGATTTTTTTCTATTTCTCTCTTTTACAAATACGGGATGTGCGTTGTGGTGCAGTGGATATCGGCTCGGAACGAAAAATCGGGGAGCCGAGTTCGAATTCCAGTTGAATTCCTTGCATTCACTTACGCGCAGATACCCTTGGGAAAGATATTAATCCGTCTCTTCCTTCCAGTTATGGGTTAAATAACAGGACAGATTGGGTTCTATAGCCTTGGCTGGCAACCAGTCTACCACGGAAAGCAATAGCAACCTACTGCGGGATAATCTTCTGCCCAGTCAGTGATGTCTCTTTCGAGACATGATCGCCCAAGCGTGTATCACGTATGGCACTTAACTGACTGACAAATACATTCAGTAACATATACAAGGGTCATTCGATAAATAAGGTGAATTTCTCGGTATAAAGACTTCTAATAGAGATAGTATCTCGTGCAATTTTTTTTTTCAACGTAGTCTCCCCGCAGTGTCACACACCTTTCCCATCTGTGCATAAGCTTCCGTATTCCCCCAGCGTAAAAATCTTTGGACTGATGTCTCAGCCAATCGCTCACAGCATTTTTGACTTCATCGTCACTTTCAAATTTCGTGCTTCTCGTGAACGCTTTCAAGGGACCAAATCGGTGAAAGTCTGAAGGGACAAGGTCTGGGCTGTAAGGGGGATGACAGAGCAGTTCCCAGCCTAGCTCGTTGATGGTCTGCACCATTTGCGCTGCTGTGTAAGGCCTTGCGTTTTCTTGATGCAAGACGACTCCATGTGACTAATGACCCCTGCGTTTGTTCTTTATGTATTTTATGACCTGTCTCAGCACCATTCTGTCACCCTTCTGTCAGAATGAATGAGGTCATTGACTGATTCGATCAACTCAGGAGACCTAACTTCTGTAGGCTTCCCAGGCCTGTCTTTATCCCCAACACTACTCCGTCCTTCTTTATACAATTTAGCCCTTTTGTAGACATTTTTTTGGCTGAAACATGTAGTACCATACACAGTTAACATTCTTCTATAAATTTCAACTGGTCTGCAGCCTTCAGCAACCAAAATCTTGATAACTGACATCTGTTCAACCCAGGAGCATGCTTCTTGATCGGCCATCTTTGTTAATCTCCAAAACTCTCAACGCTTTTTTCAATCTGCAAAAAAATTAAATCCCTTTGAAAAAGAAGTAAAAGAAAACAATTAAAAGAAAAGTAAGCTTCTATCTGTATTAGAAGTCCTTATACCTAAAAATTCACCTTATTTATTGAATGACCCTCGTAGAAGTCCTTATACCGAAAAATTCGCCTTATTTATTGAATGACCCTCGTAGAAGTCCTTATACCTAAAAATTCACCTTATTTATTGAATGACCCTCGTAGAAGTCCTTATACCTAAAAATTCACCTTATTTATTGAATGACCCTCGTAGAAGTCCTTATACCGAAAAATTCGCCTTATTTATTGAATGACCCTCGTAGAAGTTCTTATACCGAAAAGTTCGCCTTATTTATTGAATGACCCTCGTAGAATCCTTCTACCGAAAAATTCACCTTATTTATTGAATGACCCTTATACCGAGAAATTCGCCTTATTTATTGAATGACCCTCGTAGAAGTCCTTATACCGAAAAATTCGCCTTATTTATTGAATGACCCTCGTACATAATATCCCCGCACATAGTCTGCTGATCGTTTAAAGAAAGCAAAATAGCAGTTAATATAGATTGTTGATTCTATTCTACATCAATTATATGTACAAACTTCCGACACTACGTTGAAAAAGAAGTAAGCTTCGATCTGTATTAGAAGTTCTTATACCAAAACATTCACCTTCCTCCAGGGAAATAGCAAATCTTTAGCAACATATATATATAAATGAAAATTAAACTCATTATCTAAAGTAGTTATAAATTATAATTCATTTCGACGCGCTTATAAACTCATCTCCTCAAGCCAAGATTTTTACCAAACAAAATTATGGTATGAAGAGATGAGCTTATTAGAGTGCTGAAATGAATTATAATTAATAACCACTTTAGATGATGTGTTGAGTTTTTCTTTATGTATATCATATTGCTCTGGAAAATATCCATTGAGTTCTCTATACACATCTATCTCGTAATATTTTATATTTAATAAATCTTGCTGGATTTTCCTCTCCGTTCACGAACTTAGTGTCATTAAATATATATATATGTATATATATATATACATATAAAGAGAGAGAGATAGAGAGAGAGGGGGGGAGAGAGAATGAGAGAGAGACAGAAGGTGTTCCATGCACTTTAAACTTTCATATATAAACCAAATCAATACTAGAAATAAAAAGGTTTCTTCATTTTGGAATTTAAATTCTTGAATTTATTTCCACTCTTACAAATATAAACGAAGAGAGGAGATCATGAGGTAATGATTTCGATTTAGATATTGGTAAAAAATATATTTGCACTCAATAACGGATATCGATTTGGCGAGACGAGATTCTAATCAATAGCATGCAGCCAAGTCGTCAAATATCATTAAAACGAATTATTAGCATATTAACCAATGTACAGCCACACACACACACACACACACACACACACACATATATATATATATATATATATATATATATATATATATATATTCCGTTTATAAACCAGTTATTACGCGACCTAGGTTTCTACCATGAGTGGTGTCTTCAGGCCATTTTTAATAACTGATTTTACCGTTTAAAGTTTTTCTTTATAACAACGCTCTTGTAATGGTGTTTTATTGAACTCTCACGTGGCAGGGAATTTTTTTAATTCGTTTTAGTTTAAAAATTGCAAGTTCAAAAATTCCCTGCCACGTCACCGTTACAAGAGCGTTCTTAAAAAAAAAGAAAAAGTAAGTTAAACGGTAAAATCAGTTATTAAAAATCGCCTGAAGACACCACTCATGGTAGAAACCTAGGTCGCGTAATAACTGGTTTAAAAATAGAAAATAATCAAATGTTCTACAAAATAATTGTGTTGAACACTTTTTAATACAAATATGCACTGGTCTAAACCTATTATGACCAAAAGCTAAGTATTAAGCAAATATCACTTCATTAAGTGCCATACGTGATACATACTTGGGTGACAAGACTGACGGGGTAAAATATTTTTTGGCATTATTTCTGTATTAGGTTATACGATCCAATCTGTCCTGCTATTTAATCCATATCTGGAATGAGAAGAGATAAATTAATGCTTTTTACAGGGGTATTTACGCGTATATGAATGAAACAAATTCAACAGGAATTCAAACTCGGTTCTCCGAATTTTCGTTATTCAGTGCACCACACACACACACACACACACACACACACACACACACACACACACACACACATATATATATATATATATATATATATATATATATATATATATATAAGTCAAAAGTTAAATGTAAAGATTTTATTTTGCAACACATATTTATATGTTACAATTAATATATTTGAATGTTCTTAAATTTATATATATATACACAGCTCAAAAGAATTAGAGGAAAATGTTTTAATCAGAGTATAGCAACCTATCAGTCAAACTTTTGGGATATTGATCTGGTCAGCTAAGTAGCAAGTGGAATCGTTAATCAGTTTCATCTGCTTTGTTGTTAATGAAATCAACAACAGGTGCTTCAGAGGGGCAGCAATGAGACCCCCACCAAAAAAAAAAAAAAAACAGGAATGGCTGAGGCCACTAATACTTATTTTCTCTTTTCATCTCTTTTGGCTGATTTTTTACTGACTGACTTTCTAATGCTGTAGTTTCTCATTTGTCTTGGATTAACATCTCTGTTGATAGCATGGTGTGGTACCTGGATGCTACAGAGGTTGCACAAGTAGTGCAACTCCTCCAGGATGGCACATCAATTCGTGCCATTGCAAGAAGGTTTGCTGTGTCTCCCAGCACAGTCTCAAGAGTATGGAGGAGATTCCAGAAGATAGGTAGTTATTCCTTGAAGAGCTGGTCAGGGCCGTAGAATATCCTTAAACCTGCAACAACTATCGGTATCTCCGCCTTTGTGCAAGGAGGAACATGATGAGCACTGCCAGAGCCCTACAAATGAACTCTAGCAGGCCACTAGTGTTAATGTTTCTGACCAAAAAATCAGAAACAGCCTCCATGAGGGTGGCCTGAGGGCCCGACGTCCTGTAGGGGGTCCTGTGCTCACTGCCCAGAATCGGTGAGCTCAGTTGGCATTTGCCATAGATCGCCAGAATTGGCAACTACGCCACTGGCGCCCTGTGCTCTTCACCGGTGAGAGCAGATTCAATCTGAGCACATGCGACAGACGTAAAAAGGTCTGGAGATGCCGTGGAGAACGTTATGCTGCCTTATCATTCAGCATAACTGGTTCAGTGGTGGGTCAGTGATAGTCTGAGAAGGAATATCTCTGGATAGACGCACATACCTCTAAGATAATGGCACACTAACTGCTATTAGGTATCGGGATGAAATCCTTGGACCAATTGTCAGAATCTACGGTGGAGCAGTGGGACCTGGGTTTCTCCTGGTCCACGACAATACACGACATCATGTGGCTAGGGTATGCAGGCAGTTCCTGGAGGATGAAGGAATTGTTACCATTGACTGGCTCCCACGTCCACCTGAGCTAAACCCAATAGAACACCTCAGGGACATTATATTTAGGTCCATCCGGTACCGCCAGGTTGCCCCTCAGACTGTCCAGGAGCTCAGTTAAGATCTGGGAAGAGATCCCCCAGGACACTATCCGTCTTCTTATTAGGAGCATGGCCCGACGTTGTCAGGCATGCTTACAAGCACATGGGGGGGGGGGGTTGGCACACAAACTATTGAGAATCATTTTTAGTTTCTAAAAGACATTTTGGCAAAATGGATCAGTCTGCTGCATCAGTTTTTCACTTTTATTTTGGAGTGTCTTTGATTTCCCCCCTCTATAGGGTGATTATTTTCATTTCTATCAAATTATGTGGCATCATTTTGTTACTAATACATCACCAACTTATTATCAGGAAAGAGATTCAAGATCATTTTCCCTGTGTTTAGATCTGATGTGTCTTTGAAGTGTTCATCTAATTTTTTTGAGCAGTATATGTATAAATTAAATTTATATTTTCCATTTGTAAACGAGTTATTACGCAACCTAGGCTTTTACCATGAGTGGTGTCTTCAAGCGATTTTCAGTAACATATATATATGTATGCTTCATAATGATATTACAGTTTTACCTTTCAGAACTTTAGACGAGTTTGCTTATAAAGTATAATATAACACACACACACACATATATATATATATATATATATATATATATATATATATATTGTCATCTGCAGACAGATCTGTTTCGCCGTATCACAGCTCATCAGTACGGTTAGACTCCGATTGCTTTTTTACCCAGGATTGAAACTCGACCAAAATGGCGTCAGTCGGCGACTCTACCCCTGGGCTATGGGCGTTCGGTGGAAGTAGGCAGACTTTTTAGCGCATATCATTATACGCGCCCAATAGCTAGAGCGCTCTAATTCATTTCACTGAATGAGCGATATATATATATATATATATATATATATATATATACAACTTCATAGTTAGTCCTTCGTTTGTGCTTTCCACGACTAACTTATCTAGTGTTTGGTTAAATGTTTTCTTCTTAAATCTGACATTGTGATGCGTAAGTTATTAAAAATTATATCCAGTGGTTGTAAATCCTCGTAGGAACTATTTTTCCCTTAGAATATTATTTCGCTACACTTTCAGTAAGTTCCATGAGAAAATATTTCCATGTCGCACTGCTCTTTCCATGTCGCACTGCTCTTTCCATTTAGTCATAGCAAATTCGTTGTCCCTTCAGATAACAGTCATGTGTTCGAATTTTAAGTTGATAACTCTCTCTCTCTCTCACACACACACATCTATATATATATATATATATATATATATATAATTACTATTTGTTAAACAATCAAATAAATATCATACTAAATGGTTTTCAGTATTAGTGATAGGACAATTATAGAGTGATGCATCGACAAAAAATTAAAATCAATTCATATTCAGAGTTGCAGTCTATCTCAATCTTTCTCCTATATATATATATATATATATATATATATATATATAGGGTGTCCATAAAGTTCATGTGTACTTTAAACAATATTATAACTTTATTTGTATTTGTAATAGAAGTAATCGGTAAAATTTTTTATAAAGTTTAATGTTTCAACAAGATGGAGCTCCTCGTCACTTTGCTCTGCATGTTAGACAGTTTCTAAATCAGGAATTTCCTAACAGATGGATCGGAAGGGGTGGACCATTTTATTGGCCTCCACGTTCGCCAGATTTGACTCCATTAGATTTTTTTTATGGGGACATGTGAAAACAATTGAGTATGCAATCAAACCTAGTTCATTAGAAGATTTGAAAGCTAAAATAGCTAATGTGATTTCAGGCATTACTGTAAATCAGTTGCCAAATGTTTTCAGTAAACTGCAAAATTGTATTACCCCAAGCATTGCTAATGATGGAGGACATGTGAAAACTTAAATAAACTTTTAATAAAGAACTTAACAAAATATATATTTACTTCTTTCTAATCCTTTTTACAAATTATTTCAATCGCAAATACAAATAAAGTTATAATTATTTTAAAATGCACACGGACTTTATGGACATCCTCTCTCTCTCTCTCTCTCTCTCTCTCTCTGTATATATATATATATATATATATATATATATATCATTTGTTTAAACATTATTTTAATGGATACGTGTATCTGGGTAGATGCTCTATTTTTATAATTTAACAGTCTATTTATTTACATTTACTGGTCTTTATAATCGAGAAATCTTGTTAGGAAAACATTCATCTTCCGGTAAGATTCGAACTCGCTTGCCCTACAGGAAAATGACATTATATCTGACGTGTCTTAACTACTCGACCACGTAGGACTAATGGTTGGACAACCCTGAATACTGCTTTTAAACACATTATCCCCTATTTGGATGTGCGTTGTGGTGCAGTGGATATTGGCTCGGAACGACAAATCGGGGAGCCGAGTTCGAATTCCAGTTGAATTCTTTGCATTCACTTACGCAAAAATACCCTCCAGTTATGGGTTAAATAACAGAACAGATTGGGTTCTATAGCCTTGGCTGGCAACCAGTCTACAGCAGAAAGCAATGGCAATCTACCGCGGGATAATCTTCTTCCCAGTCATTCAAGTCTGAGACATGATCGCCCAAAGCGTGCATCATGTATGGCACTTAACTGACTGATCCTGTATTTAATCAAATAATTATTATAAAAACAGAGCATCTACCCAAATACATGTATCTATTAAAAAATCTATTAAAAATCATGTTTAAACATATAAATATGCATGCAGGTTTTATGCATGGCGCCTGATTTACGTCGAAATGTATGGTTAAACAAAAGACAGTGACATCCCGCAATCATCAAAGCAAGATCAAACAAACAGAATTTAGATTGACAAGCTCCTGTCTCGCTTTTATCATCCCGGTCAGTGTAAACATTTGTTTTATTAACGTTTCCAAATTAGACACATCTTATAAATTGGTTATAAATTATAATTTACTTCTGCGAACTAATTAGTTCATTTCTTTAGACCACACTTTATTCGTATCTTTGGTTTCATTCGGTTTGCCCGAATCATTCGGTTTGCCGGAATCACAAATATAGACTAATTAGTTCACTGAAATGAATTATAATGTATAACCACTTTATATGACGTGCTAAGTTTGTCTTTATATATATATATATGTATTTGGAGTCAGTTATTTACGCAAATGAAAAATATTTAGTTTCTACATTATATGTGTATTGAGCACTTTTTAATACAACTGTATACTGATCTGATTTGATTATGATTCAAAACTGGCTAACAATAATTTTATATATATATATATATATATATATATATATATATATATATATATATACACGCGTGTGTGTATTTAAGTATTTCTTTCTGTTTCTTCACAAAATATAGTTTAAGTATTTAATAGTAACTGAGCTAGAAATGCCAAACAGTCGTGTGCTTGTAAAATCTTTCACTCATCACTCTCTCTAGTAGTTTTACAATATTAACATATTTCCTGTCATAGATAAGATAACTCATCTCGAAAAACAGTTTCGTGCCATCAGTGAGATCACATGACTTGCAACAATTGCTACCCTGTCCTAAGATAGAAACATCTCCTTGTATAAACAAGATATATTTACATTTATACGCTGGTGATAAGTAATGGATATTTGTAAACTATTTTAGGCTATACAAAATAGCATATATAATAATTATTAAATATTCTTCTGCATATTATCGTTGTATTCTACGTAAATTCAACTATTTTAACAGTTTATCAAGATTTTCTGTTTTCCTCAAAACACAGCATTTAAGTACATGTTTATAAACAAATTAAAATTATTTTCACTTCTGCTGCGTAAAATTAAAACCATTTTGTAATTATTCCCGTGTGGTCGATAAAAAACAGTAACGATTGGTATTAAATGGTTTAGACAACATTTGTCTATAATTCTCAGATGAGGTACTATTTACAGTATTCGGACTAGTGTCTTCATCTTTGTTGCCATTTGTACGACGTTTCTGACGTTCTTGCTAGGAACTTCGTAGGAATTTGGCAACAAAGATGAGAACAATCGTCCAAATAATGTAAATACGGTTTAGACAATATCTGGCCCTTCAGTTTGAAGAAAATCAGACTTAATCATTGCCATTAACTTTAGTCAATTAGCGTGTTTAATTAGACGTGCCATTCCTAGACATGGATTACGATATATTTGCATGAGTACAGTCAGTCAGTTAAGTGCCATGCGTTAAACACGCTGATGGCGATCATGTTTCGATTATCTCGCAGTAGGTTGCCATTGCTTTCTGCGGTAGACTGGTTGCCAGCCAAGGCTATAGACCGCAATCTGTCCTGTTATTTAACCCATAACTGGAAGGAAGAGACGGATTAATACCTTTCCCAAGGGTATTTGCGCGTAAATGAATTCAACTGAAATTCGAACTCGGCTTCCCGATTTCTCGTTCTGAGCCGATATCCACTGCACCACGACGCACATTCGCACAAAGTACATTACTTCCCCTTAAAAAATATGTTTTAATAGAAAACGTAAGCGTTATTCGACTGCTCCATAATTTTCTTCACATTCAATAGCTACTGAACCAGAGGTTAAAGCTAAGGGGACACAACTCCAAATTGTCTCTTAAAACTTCCCGATTTCTCGTTCCGAGTCGATAACCACAACGCACATCCGAAGTACAGTAGTGATAGAAAAATAAAAGGTATCTTCCCTATATAAAAATAAAAATAAATAAAAAGCTTGAAAAGTACAGAACTAGTTTTGTTAACTATGAATAAAGGAGGGCAAAAGATCATCATTCCTAAAGGTAGGTGAAGAAAAAGAATGGAGGAGATTGTTAAATGAGTCAAGAGACAATTCTGAAATTAATGTTTTTGTCTCGGAAAAATTGTATTAACAAAGAGGTAAACAGATAAATGAATCAGAAAGTCAGTGAAATAATTCTGTCCGTTTTCGCCTGCCATATTTTACTTGGGCCCTTAAATCCACAGAGAGTCGAAAGGATTATCTAGTTAGTCAGTTAAGTGCCATACGTGATACACGCGTTGGGCGATCATGTCTCGAAGGAGACATGACTAACTGGGCAGAAGATTATCCCGCAGTAGGTTGCCATTGCTTTCTGCAGTAGACTGGTTGCCAACCAAGGATGTAGAACCCAACCTGTCCTGTTATTTAACTCATTGCTAGAGAAGAAACAGATGTATTATATTATTACGTAGTAATTAGTGCGGCATCAGTTTATTACTTCATAACTATAAAACTGATCCCCCACTTTATGCCCAGTAGAAGCCTTAATCATGTTTTCAACTATTATATTCAGACAGTCAGTTAAGTGCCATACATGATACACGCTTAGGTGATCATGTCTCTTTCAAAACATGACTTACTGAGCAAAAGATTATCTCCAAGTAGGTTGCCATTACTTTCTGCGGTAGACTGGTTGCCAGCCAAGGCAACCTGTCTTATTATTTAACCTATAACTGGAGGGAAGAGATGGATTAATACCTTTCCCAAGGGTATTTGTGCGTAATAAATGCAGGGAAATCAACGGGAATTTGAAATCTCCTCCCCATTTCCGGGCCGATATCCACGGTGCCACAATGCACATCCAAAAGAATTGCTACTACCAATGAAATACACACACACCCATGAACATTACAAGGATTCTCTCTTATACATATGTTAAAGGACTTAGACATTCAACACGCGAACCTTTCGATATGAACCTATAAACACTTTCATTTTGCATGCTTTAAGATGTGCGTTGAGGTGCAGTGGATATCGACTCGGAACGAGAAATCGGGGAGCCGAGTTTGAATTCCAGTTGAATTCATTGGCATTCACTTACTCGCAAATAGCCTTGGGAAAGGTATTAATCCGCCTCTTTCCTTCAGTTATGGGTTAAATAATAGGACAGATTGGGTTCTATAGCCTTGGCTGGTAACTAGTGTACCGCAGAAAGCAATGGCAACCTACTGCGGGATAGTCTTCTGCCCAGTAAGTCATGTCTCTTTCGAGACATGATCGCCCAAGCGTATTTCACGTATGGCACTTAACTGACTGATGCTTTAAGATATATAAGATTTTATTTTAACATGCAAATATATATCTTTGTACCAATTCTCTTTTCATTCAATTTGAATAGGCCAAAAATTAGTGTATATTGGAATAAGGACGTTATCCAAAGATAACCACTTGTAAACCCAAAATAAACCCCACAGTACCAAACATAATCAGCCAATCAGTTAACTATCATACATGATACATGCTTGGGCGATCATGCCTCGAAAGCGACATGACTAACTGGGAAGAAGATTTTCCCACAGTATGTTGCTATTACTTTCCGCAGGAGACTGGTTGCCAACCAAGAACCTAAATTATCTTGCTGTTTAACCCATAGCTTGAGGGAGAAGAGACGGATTAATTCTTTTCCTGAAACTTGAACTCGGCTTTCTAATTTCTCGTTCCGAGCCGATATCGACTGCACCACACCATGTGACGATTATTACACTGCAAATTGAGATAGATTAATCGAAGTTAATCAATTATCTACAGATGTGTTTTATTTAGAAAGTTCCATCGATCTGTCTTTTACATAATTTACTGTCTCTTCAGCAAATAATTGGGGTAACAGAAATTCAGAAATTTTTAGTGTTTCTTTTTTATCTTGATTTTCTATGCATGAAAAAAATCACTGTATCTTATAGTTTTGTCCTATATTGTTAAAATTGGGTACTTCGAAGTGGTGTAAAAACTAGAAAGTTTGTTTAGCGCCATTACGACTGAATAGTGAGTTCGATCCCCACTGATTCCTCTATACATTCAACTTTGTGCAACATCTATTACCATCTATTTATGAAATATCTTTGATCAATCGTTCTGTAGCTGCGATGTTCAAGCGTAAAAATAAAGAAAAGTTTGGAATTTCCTTGGAACCTATCAAGCCTCTGTATGTAAAGATGTTAGCTTCATGGGGATAGCACTCATTCGCAGAAAAATCTAGACCTACATTCCTGTTCTGAGTGCGAATTTTAACAAGGAGACATTTTCCGATTCAATCGTGTTGTACATTATTTCATTAGTTGAATCGAAGAGTGTCGATCGAATATTGTTGTTGCTTTATGAAGAATTGAACTCTTCCGGGATCAATTAATTTCTTCAAATACAGAGAGAGAAACATGGTTAAACGGAACGCGTTTAAACCCTGCGCAATAATTAGTTTGCTATCCTCATGATAGCAAGGAAAACACAATTTCGACAAAATATTGCCTGTTTATTCTTTCGGTTGATGGAAAAGTGGCGTGGACCCGGTTAAGAGTCCAGCAAGAAATAATACAACAACAACCAAAATAGGAAATAACGATATATATATATTAAACACAGCAAAATGCAAATACGTGGAACTCTGTTAGTAGAACGATAAATACGGGTTAGGTAGTAATACAGTAATTTAATCCTCGAACTGGGACTCGCAATGGTAGTTAGGGTAGAAGTGTTGGCTATCTCACTCTGTCTCTGCCTCTCTCTGCTAATAGTTCTGCCTTACTGCTCTTCTGCTACTACCTATTGTGAGGGAAAGTATATTTAGTAGATGGAAGAGTTCAGTCCGTTGAATGAGTGATGCCAACAAAAATGATTATTTATTTTCAAAAATTCAACCAATAGTAAGGCAAACAGAAAGATGATTTCGAATTGTGGATTATACGTTTGTCTAGATGTGGCTTTCTCCTTTTCTATTAGAACAGCCTTTCTCTCTTACAATTTTAATCTGTTTTTCTATCACTGTCTGTTTGCTGACCTATACGTAGTACGCTATTTCAACCCCTTTGTTTCTATCACCTTCTTTTTCTATCGGTAGGTGTTGCATGCCAAGAGACGTTCACCATGAAACACAGACAAACAAATTGCAAAAATTATCAATTCAGTCCGATTAAAATACTGCAAACGAGAAACTTAAAAGAACTTTTTTCAAAATACTGATACCGCGGTTACTTTTTTCAAAATACTGAATTATTTTACAATTCCGTTCAAAATATATAGATACCGTCATAAAAGAATCCTGTTGATATGCCACTAAACAAAATCAAACAATCAATCAACATAAAAGGACTTTTTTATGACATTAATCAAGAAAAAAATCTCCTATTTAAAGAAATCAGACTGCATTACAAAGTTGTGGGCCTCCGTCGGTCAGGGTAGCGTCCTATTTGTCTGCTTGGCTGGAGCATCGGCGTCTGTGACTATAGAAACCGATGCGGGAGTGACAGTCTTTGTTGCAGAGGATGCATTTATGTTTTGTTCCTGGTCTTTCGAAAGTGTCGTTTTGCTTTCCGCCTCTTCGTGGCGACTTGTGTCAGTTCCGTTCACCCTTGATTTGAGTTTTTGGGCCAGGTTACCTCACCATTTGTTCCGGTTGACTGTTTCGCTCTCCCATGAGTCAGTGTTTATGCCCACAGCCTTCATATTGCATTTTATGACGTCACGATACCGCAGTGGGTTCTCTTCCAGAGGCCAGCTCTCCATAGAGGAGGTCTTTTGGAATGCGCCTGTCTGGTATGCGGTGGGCATGGCCTAGCCAGCAGAGTCTGCGCTGTTTAAGGAGTGTGAACATTGTGGACAGACTCGCTTGAGACAGGATCTCAGTGTTGGGCACCTTGACTGATGGACTACATCCAGCTTATAGTCATTGATGGTGATTACTTGTATTCCAAAATACCACATAAAACGCATACCGTGTAACCCTGATATAAGAGAGTTTTCGGGACCGGATAAAAGTTATCCTATATCCGAGTTTCTCTTATATACGGGTTTGGCAATTCTATATACATTCCCACAGACTCTGACTTGGGACCAGATAACATCTCTCTTATATCAGGGTTTCTCTTATATCCCTGTTATACTGTATATCATAATCTCTAGTTATTATGTCTACGCATACATGTCTATGCACAAAAACTGTGCATCATTAACCATCTAATCAATTGCGAAAGAAAAATAACTTGTCATATCTAAAAAAAAAATTGAATTGCATAATTAAATTGCACAAAAAAGGAGATATGCCGTTAAACAAAACACTCAAACATATTGCTAGACTGTAGTTATTCTAATTCAATCCGCTTCAAATACGACCAAACAAGAAACTTAAAAATCTTTAATATACTGATTTATTTTTTCATATTTCAGTTACTAAAAAAACTAATGTGACAGTCTGTTCCTTTTTCTATCGCTCTTTCACTCTCTATTACTCGTCTCTATGTAAGAAATTACGGATTCTCTGTCTGCTTGACTATCACTGAACTTTTTGGGTGAATTGGTCAAAGAAAGGGTTTTCTTGTTTTTTGCCTTTCAGTCTTTATTTAGCCTTTCGTCAGTTAGAATCTACGTCGTAAAAATAGTCACGTGCTTTGTCAATCCAATAATCCGTCAATACAACAATCTGATACTTTTCGTAATATTATTGATACATTAAGAGAATTATTTCTGGTGCATACGCCTACAATTGGTAAATGTTCTGTTTTTTGCCACGGCTCTGGAACCTGACACGACTAAAACCTTACAAGTTACATTCTTACTTCATCATAAATTAGCAACATAGATTCCCCCCCCCCCCAAAAAAAAAGGTACATATTGTTTACCTGTATTTTAAAGATACATTTAAGAGCTCCTTAATTTTCTGCTACAAGCCTTTCAGATATAAGAGTCAAGTCGTAATAAACTTTACCATTTTTAAGATTCTATTCTTTTATTTATAGTGTTCTCTATGCGAAAAGAAAATTTCATATGGTTACAATACAGCCCACATTGCTACTAATTTTATTTTATATTTGTTTTTCAAAAACTCTTATTCCAGTTGTTGCTGAATGTTTCTCATGTTCATTTTAAGAGCCTACTCTTCCATGCTGGTTTAAGGCAAGTTGGATAAGGGTGTTTGAAGAGTTTTCCGCGGTAGGTTGTCAATGTTTTCAGCGTAGACTGGTTGGTAATCAAGCCAATAGAACATTTATGTTGCTTTTCAACCCTTATATGTAGAGAGAAAAAAAGGTTTCATACCTTTCCTAAGGGTAGTTGCGCGTAAGTGAATACAACGAAATCGACTGGAATTCGAACTCGACTCTACAGTTACTCAGTGCAAGCCAATATCCATTACATCACAATGCACATTTTGTATAACCTTAACGATATTTTAAAAAATATTAGATATTTATTATTATTTTTTATTTATTAATTCCAAACCAACTCTCCAATTACTCAGTGCAATATAAAATATTAGATATTCATTATTATTAATTATTAATTTGAGCTCGACTCTACAATTACTCAGTGCAATATAAAATATTAGATATTTATTATTATTAATTATTAATTTGAGCTCGACTCTAGAGTTACTCAGTGCAATATAAAATATTAGATATTCATTATTATTAATTATTAATTTGAGCTTGACTCTACAATTACTCAGTGCAATATAAAATATTAGATATTTATTATTATTAATTATTAATTTGAGCTTGACTCTACAATTACTCAGTGCAATATAAAATATTAGATATTTATTATTATTAATTATTAATTTGAGCTCGACTCTACAATTACTCAGTGCAATATAAAATATTAGATATTTATTATTATTAATTATTAATTATTAATTATTAACTCGACTCTACAATTACTCAGTGCAATATAAAATATTAGGTATTTATTATTAATTATTAATTTTTATTATTATTAATTTTTAATTATTAACTCGACTCTACAATTACTCAGTGCAATATAAAATATTAGATATTTATTATTATTAATTATTAATTTGTACTCGACTCTCGAGTTACTCAGTGCAAGCCAATATCCATTACATCACAATGCACATTTTATATAACCTCAATGATATTTTTTAAAAATATTAGATATTTATTATCGGAAGAAGATTGAACGGGAATCTCTTAAAAAAAACAAACACTCAAATAGAAAACCATTTTTCAACGTAACTTATCCTTAGCAGGATGTGGCATTTATATTTGATTTTTTTTTTCATGCCATATTTTTTTGTGCAAGTTCCAAGTCTTCGTCAGGTGACAGTATGGAGAAAGCTTAATGAAAATTATCGATTTTTCCAAATAACAGTATATCAATTTTTTCTGTCTTTCAATGCCCGCTGTTTTGGGTCGATTACAATTCCTACGATCGGATTTTTGGGCTTCACTTTCCAAATTGTGGCGACATCAATATCGGTGAATAAGTTGCTTTCTTTATTTTTTTATTTTTATTTTTTTACTTACATCTCATTAAGATTTGACGATATCGAAATAGGAATTTAAATTGATTTGCCATTTGTAAAAAAATATTAAGGCTTTCTTTCTGTGTGTTTCCAAAGACCGGCGTGCATTGTTCTCAAGAAAGACATTGATTTTCTTGTTCAATCTAATCTCTTTAATCTTGACCACCTTCTCATGCTTTCCGTTTCAGTTTTTCTTTCTTTATCATAAGCTCTGTGTTTTTATCTGTCTCATTCAATATCAATCTCCGAATAGGCGCGCCTGGTGGCTGAAATAGTTGCATCACTCTTAACAATAATGAACACAGACAAAATATTCAGGTCTTGAATGCTGGTCCTCAGAGAAGATTTGTTTATTAGAAGGCTGGCGCCACACAATGTTTTTTTTTACAAAGATATATTAGTTTCATTTGACCTCTAGTCTTTCGTTATTTTTATTGTTTGAAAATTGCTATTATTGGAGAAGAAGTGTATTCAATATCAGTGATAAAGAGTATATAAATATAAACAGTGAGGATAAAGAAATCAACACTACATGGTGACGATTAGTTTTAAGCCTTAATCTGTCATTAGTTCATGTTGATAGTTGCTATTGTTTACCCATGCACACATGAACTCTTTCAAACTATAAATAAACAGCAGTTTCTGCTTTGTGGAGATGGCTATTTTAGCAGATAACTCTGACAGCCGGACCAATAGAGTCACGCTGGTGACCTTCTCATTTTATGTATGTTTTGTACAACTGTTCTTTGTTAATATATTTGTTCAACACTGTTACTTCTTTGTGTCTTTATTTTTGGCTCCTAGCAAGGCCACAACAGTAATTATGTTCACTGTTTCTCTACGATCTCTCTCTCTCACTCTTTCTCTCTCTCTCTCTCTCTCTCTCTCTATATATATATATATATATATCGACACGGAAATTTCTATATTTCCGTGTGGCAATGTATCTTTAATCTTTAATTGTATAACAAATTTAACTATATAATTATATTAAGCTCTACAATATTTATTGTATTGAACACTTTAAAAAAAAAAGTAAATGCCAGAGGTAGAGGGTTATAGAGTAAGAGACCCAGCTGATGTTGTTGTATACAGAAGATAACGGCTAACCCTAGATATTAATAGGGTAAGACTTTATTGATCGTAGAAGCAACATCTTGGGAGTTGGTTCTATAAGGCAGTTGTTTGTTGGAAGATATATTTCACCAATAGAATACAAATAAAATATGGGTGGTTAATGAAGCGTTCCAGAAGTTGAATAAAGTATTAAGAAACAGCACAATTTCGCTAGAAACAAAGAAGAGAGTACTGAATGGCTCTGTGTTGTCAGTTTTTCAATATGGCAGTGAATGTTGGACAATATAATCAAAGATGAAGGAAAAATTTGAAGCATTTGGAAATTTCTGATATTTTTCCACCCTTTTCAAGATTTGAAATATATCAAAATTTCTTTTACCCCATTTCCAGTCTTGATAGAGTTCAAAAACGTCTCCACGTCTTTGCAGGGACGAATTATTTGCCACTATACACACATTTTCTCACAGATGAGACATTGTAAGCGTCTCGATGTTCTATCGCTATTTCTATGAAGAGGGTTCAGAAGAACCTAAACTACATTCACGGATAATACCCACCATCCCACTCACATTGTAGCTTCTGTCCTTTCAGGACGTTGGCGATCATGGCTTTTCATGGTGGCTCTTAGCATGTCTTCTATTACACCATGCAACTCTCGTTCTGTCATCCACCTGATCAAGCCCTTCAAATATGTTATCCGCTGTTTTCCTCTGTCTCTTTTTCCCTCTATCTGGCCTGTTAGTATCAGGTTCTCCTTCCTCATTACATGCCCCAGGAACTTTAGTTGTTTCTTCCTGATGCTCAATATTAATTTCTTTTTTGTTTTTATTCTTTCCAAAACCTCATCATTGCTCACATGCTCGGTCCACGATATCTGCAGCATCCTTCTGTAGAACCACATTTCAGCTGCTTCAAGTTTTTGCTTCATCTTTTATGATATTGTCCAACATTCACTGCCGTATTGAAGAACTGACATCACATAGCAATCTAGTATTCTCTTCTTTGTTTCTAGTGAAAGTTTCCTTTCTCCTAATACTTTACTCAGCTTCTGGAATATGTCCTTCGCTATGCCAATTCGCCTTCGGATCTCTGTGTCGCACTTTTCCGTCTTCTGTTAGAACCCTACCCAGGTATTTAAATGTTTGCACCTGTCTGATTTTAGTGTCCGCCACCTGGATTTGGCGTCTTGGGTTGTTCTTTTTGAGGAGTGACCATCCATTCGGTTTTCTTGCAGTTTATTTGTAGTCCTTTCTCTTCAGCTACCTTCTGCAGGAGGTCTTATAAGATAGATTGTTGGGTTTCTTTAATGATGCTAATACCTTGGTCGCTGATGGAGCACTTATTTGAAGGCTACGGATGAGAATTTTTTTTCAAAACGGATAGAAGTCACAAATATCAAACTTGATGAAGTAATACATTTTCTTTTTATGTTTCTGAACCAATCAATTGGGTCGGCTGTCTTCTTTCATTAGTTCATGCCATTCTTAGTGAGTTTTGGAAGCTCTTTCAAGAATGATCTTGCTAAATTAAAACTATGTGGTTTTTGGAAGGGTTTAGTAATCTTTGCCCTGACGAGTGAGGATATCATAATATATCTATCCTATACTGTTAATATCTATCTATCTATCTATCTATCTATCTATCTATCTATTTTAGTGTGTTCATATCTATCTATCTATCTATCTATCTATCTATCTATCTATTTTAGTGTGTTCACATCTATCTATCTATCTATCTATCTATCTATCTATCTATCTATCTATCTTTTATCTATTCTATTTTAGTCTGTCTACATCTATCTATCTATCTATCTATCTATCTATCTATCTATCTATCTATCTATTGTTGCTCATATCGATCCATCCTCGTTTGTTCATATCTATCTATCGATCTATCTATCTGAAATGTTCAACAAGATTTTTTTTGTTTGTTTTTGTTTTTTTTTTACTATCCGTCGGCGAAAAAACAGATTATCATTCAAGTTCATTTTTTGTCTCGCGATCGAAAACAAACTTTTTTTTTGCCGGTTATCAAAATAAACATTGCATTGAATTCCAGTCACAAAAGATTTAAACTTAATCAAAATTTAAATGTTATTCTCTTATATGAGATAAAATAAAAAAGTAACTGCAGGTTGCAGACAATCATTTCCCATTTGTTCGATTTTTGCTGCTTTGTCATTTTTTAATGAAAATATTCTTTTATTTCTTTTCAGACATTTAATATTTCGAATCCCGAATGCGTTCGCCTCCGACCCTCAAACAAGTAAGTATTTATTGACATATCTTGAGATTATACAGGTGAAAGATTGTGTGAATGTATGTGTGACGAAGATATGTATGTACATATATGTATATATATATATATATATATATATATAGAGAGAGAGAGAGAGAGAGAGAGAGAGAAATGTTTTCATCGCTAAATAGCTGCGTATATAAGACATCGTGAATTTATCTTTAATATGAAAATTACTTCTAGGTATTTTCTTCTTTTTAAATATATAAAATGGATTGTAACACGATGTTTTATGTAAAAGATCTAAATAAATGCAGGTAGAAACAATGTAAATAAGCATATATATATATATATATATATATATATATATATATATTAACGAAGATAAACGAAATGGTTATAAACAAACCGACAATTTGAAATGATTTGTTTGAACATTATTTTTGATCGATACTTGTATTTAAGTAGATTTTCTGTTTATAATCAAACAGTATATATATTTATTTCTACCGGCCTGATTATGTACGATAAATGTTTGTGACGAAAATGTATGTCATTCATCGGGATTCAATCCTGCGACCCCCATCAACATAGGGGTAGCCACTAATTGTTACATTGCGTCTTAGATCTCTCGACCACGAATGACCAACTGTCAAAACGAAGTCAAATCAATCTTACGTAATATATATATGTTTGTTGCCATAACGATACATTACAAAGCAGATATGTTTATTTGCGTGAATCAAAAATCGTGTTATTTAGACTTGATTTGACTTTGTTTAGACTATAGCGGTTGCTATGTTTTTCTTACCTACATTCGGTCCATGTAATTTACTCGTTTGCGATTGGGTAATAAATCAATACTGTTCTTGTATAGGACAATTTAGCAATCGAAGTCGCCTTTAATCTTTCGGCTCTGAAGCAGCTCTTTCATATGTGTATGGTGATTGGTTAATTTTTAGCCAATCACATTTTTTTTATGTAAACTCAGTTTTTCCCGCGCTTGTTTGTTGAGCCGCTCTTTTTCGTTATAAGCGACGACTTTCAGCAAGCTTGTCAGTAGACAACCGGGCCACTAAATGACTACACATAAGTCTCTCTACTCAAACCTTCCTTAACGCACACACAGACACAGAACTTTGTCTTCTGTCTGAACATTTTCACCAAGAACTTTTGAACTCTTGACCAAAATTTGTGTTACTTACAATTACATTCAAAATAATTGTATTCTTCATGTTATTTATTCTCACATGAAAATCTTTCTAACAATTATAACAAACCTTTTCAGCGCAAGAAGAAAACTTTCTTCATTTAAGGGATTTTGATCAACAAAGAGTTAAAGGGGAACAACTTTTTCCACCTACTCTATGTATACTTCTATTACATGCTTTGTTTGTTTATTGAATATACTTTAATTAATTGGTTAGAAATTGGAGTTGTCTTTATTTTTCTTGAATCGTATGTTGGACGAATCGTAATATAAATCGTAAAGAAGCTAAAAATCCTCTGTTGGTCATTCGTGGTCGAGAGGTCTAAGATGCGCCAGATCAATTGGTGGCTTTCCCTATGTGGATAGGGATCGCAGGTTTGAATCCTGTCTAATGACAAACATTTTCTAAACAAAAATTTATCGTAAAAATCAGGCTAGTAGAAATAAATATATAATACTGTTGGATTTTAAACAGAATATCTACTTAAATACGAGTATCGATCAAAACTAATATTCAAACAAATAATTTCATATATATATATATATATATATATATATATGCGTGTCTTTGTATTATCATTAGTGTTTTAAAAGAACAATACATCTCTACATAAACAACTATGAACAATATTTTATTATTTTAAACTAGAAAAGTAAAACATTTTGAAAATAACATGTAAACGAGAAAGAACGAGAATTGTTTCGTGTTCAAGTGCAACATTGTCATTCAGCAATTGGAGATAATGTTCTTGAGAAACGTGCGCATTTATATCCATAAATATTAAACAAAATGAGTAAAAAGACAATCCTCCAGCTCTTCACAGTTATTACGATTTGTTTAGCAACCAATAAAATAGTAGAGACCTTGAATATATTTGATATATTTCAGTAGACTCTAAAGACAATGTTAAATGGAAAAGAAATAGTTTAGCTCACTTGGTATCTATCTATCTATCTATCTATCTATCTATCTATCTATCTATCTATCTATCTATATCTATCCTATTTTGTTCCTATCTATCTATCTATCTATCTATCTATCTATCTATCTATCTATCTATCTATCCTATTTTGTTCCTATCTATCTATCTATCTATCTATCTATCTATCTATCCTATCCTATTCCTATCTATCTATCTATCTATCTATCTATCTATCTATCTATCTATCTATCTATCTATCCTATTTTGTCCTATTCCTATCTATCTATCTATCTATCTATCTATCTATCTATCTATCTATCTATCTATCCTATTTTGTTCCTATCTATCTATCTATCTATCTATCTATCTATCTATCTATCTATCCTATTTTGTTCCTATCTATCTATCTATCTATCTATCTATCTATCTATCTATCTATCCTATTTTGTCCTATCCTATCTATCTATCTATCTATCTATCCATCCATCCTATCTATCTATCTATCTATCCTATTTTGTTCCTATCTATCTATCTATCTATCTATCCTATTTTGTCTATCTATCTATCTATCTATCTATCTATCCTATTTTGTCTATCTATCTATCTATCTATCTATCCTATTTTGTCTATCTATCTATCTATCTATCTATCTATCTATCTATCTATCTATCTATCCTATTCCTATCTATCTATCTATCTATCTATCTATTTTATCTATCTATCTATCTATCTATTTTGTTCCTATCTATCTATCTATCTATCTATCTATCTATCTATCTATCCTATTTTGTTCATATCTATCTATCTATCTATCTATCTATCTCTCTATCTATCTATCTATCTATCCTATTTTGTTCCTATCTATCTATCTATCTATCTATCTATCTATCTATCTATCTATCTATCTATCTATCTGTTGTGATCAAGGAAAAGGTTTAAGAAATAGCAAAACATGTGTAATAGAAATATTGTATATTTAAAAGTAAATACAGCACAAAAGTATTACACGTCTAGTGCATGTGTCAGTTGTCGAGCGTTCAATTAGTTCAGCTGTTCTCCAAGGCCTCCTTTCCTACTAATCACGTTGTAAGAGTCCAACATAGATTCGTTAGAGGGAAGACACAACATCCACCTTTTTAGCATAACTCCGTTTGGAGTAAGGTTTTTTTGTTTTCTTTATTACCACAAAATACCTTTTATTAAAAAAAAACGATCTGAAGCAACCATATTGAAAAAGTTATATACAGGAATTACTTTCACATTTTCTTTATTTTTAAGACAAATATTTTACGTGTTAACAACTGTCCCTTTTATTAAGGTCTCTATTCATTATTCCAAAATAATGAAAAATTGGATAAGTAAATGTTAATAATCTTTAATAATTTAATGCGTATTGTGCTTTTTTGGTAATTCAAAGTTCATAAGTGAGGAGATTCATTCTTTTCCTTTTTCCGTAGACCTGGTATGAAATGAACGATGTTCAATATCTTTTCCTTTTCGGGTTAATTTCTAAAAGTTCCGTAAACTTTCATTTTCTTTTGGGCCTTCTGAGCCCTGGCACTGGCTGCGGTATTGGAACCGCAAACATGTCAAAGACGACATCCATATTGTCATCTTCTATGGGATCCCTATCGACTACGCTTTCATATCGTTTTCTAATTTGGTTTACATGACGTTTGTGTATAAACTTCGGTCCCTGAACCATGTAAATGTTCTGGGGTAGTAAACAATATGGATTCGTCTGGTTTATATAATGCCAGGCATTTCTACCTTCAAACAGAGGAGTACACTTGTAGTTTAACCGTTCACAGTGAACACAGGACTCTTTCACCTTATAATTGTGATCCCTTAAACAGGACAACAACAGTAAATCATGTTTCCAATTTGTCTGTCTATTGTTCCTATCTCTCAGTGAGCTTTATTATTCCAAGATACACGAAAAAAACAACCTTTTCACCGACCTTAAAACGCCGTTTAAGTACTTTATTCCTATTTCACTCGGAATGAAGCAAAGGGATCTTTTAGGTCGCTGTTCAGCACCGTGGAGAAGTTAACACATACACGAATTTCTTTGATCTTTTTTTTTATTAAATATAAACTGAGGAAGATGTCCATTCACTATATTAAACCTATTCCAGAACTCCTTTTTTCTCAAGTCGATTCAAGTCGTCGTCACTTTGATTTCCGTAGGTAAATGGAACGTTAGGTTTTTTTTTAAATTGGGTTTATCTCTGGCTTCAACTGAAACTTAGCAGACATTTTTGTTCATTTTCCTAGTCTTTCACTTAAAACGTCGGGATTTTTTTATAATGAGTTAATAGACATATCCCAAAGTTGAAACTGTTCTAACCAATCAGTCCCGAACTAATAATCCGTATTCTTCATAATATATACCTTTAGTTTTCAAGTTTTACCTTTGAATGACACGATCGTTATAGGTTTGCCCATGAACTTAATAAGGTTGCCAGTTACTCTTAGCTATTTGATTCGTTCTTAACAAAGCCGGCTTGCCCATCTTTTTCCATGTTTGATAATTAATTATAGATAAGTCTGAACACGAATCAAGCTGTAGCCTTATATTTTTGTTAAATATTTGTACTTAAATATATATCCTGTTGTTACGGCTTACTAGTTCATCAGACTTGGTAATTTTTACAAAACTATTTTTCTTATTCTTAATCCTGCAGTGGGAATTATTGTGTCTCAATCGCAATTAAAACATTTTTTATCTTTAAAAGGACAATCTCTATACCAGTGTAATTGACCACACCTAAACATGGTCTTGACGGCAAAGTAACTTTATTATTTTTTGGTTGACCTCGTTTAATTTTTCTTTGAGGTATTTTGTTAATGTGAACCACGCCACTCTGTTCGATGTTTTTCAAGTTCTCTCGGACGCTCACGAAACGTTTGCAATCGTTGGCAACTAACTGTAAAGTAACGTCGGGCTCGTTTTCAAGCTTGTTGAGTACCTACTACGTATTTGGATGTCTTTTGCAGAAATCAAACACTTGACAAAAATCTGGCGTTTAAAATTATTGGGGCTTTACTCTACCAATTTGAAGTCATCGCAGTGTTTATTAACTACACTCGCGAAAGTAGAATAATCTTTGTCTTTTTTGCGGGTGAGATTCATGCTTTTCCAACGTTTGAGGAACAGTGATGTTTTTGGACTGAAGATTTCTGTTAATGATTGAACCACCTCTTTAAATTTCAAGTCGTTATATATATATATAGTTCACGGCAATATATAGTTCACAAACTTAGTATATTCCGCTGTGCCCAATTTTTTGAGGAGTAGGCGAACCTTTTTATGGTCAACCCAACTTGCACAACCAGTATTGTATAAGTTCTCGGAAAGTTTAAAGTACGAAGCGAATTTAATTTCTTCTTCAGGTGCAAACGTGAAGTTTTCAATAGCACTCCATATAGCATTTTAAGAGAACTCGTTTTCGCTGTCTTCATTTTGGCTTTTGATGGATATATTGTACAAATACATTCTGCGTTTGAAGAAGCATTTCTTCAAGTTGTGTTGTCTAACCTGAATTCCAAGGTGCAGTTATTCAAATTTCTTTTGGTATTCTGCTTGTTCTAGTTGGCTGTTCCAACAGTAGGTGTTGTTCCTGTTGGTGTTTCATCAACTCTAGCATTGCACTTTTAAATTCGTCCATTTTACTGCAGTAAAATAAGAAATAAGAGGGGGGTTCCTTACCCTCTTAACCAACACTAAGTCTGTTTGACTTGTATGATTCTTATACTGAAAAATTTAAAAGCGGGAGAGGGGGAAATTTTTACTTTATCCCATCAGCGAAAACAATAAGTCTGTTTAATTTGTACTGTTCATTTAGTGACTTGTTGGGATGAAAAGAAAATAACAAGGTTCACCAACTTTCTTCCTAACCACTGAATTGAACTTAAAGAAATCTTATTATTTTGAAGAGTTTTCTTTTCGCTGTCAGTGTTGTAATTACACTGGATACCATTTTATTGTAGAGTCTGACTTGAATTCACTCTTTCACCACTGTTGTAAACATTCACAAAAAGCAAAAAAAATTATGACTTCACTTGAATTTCGTTTCTTCGAATCCTTCGTCGCCAAGATGTGACTAAGTGAAAGGTTTAAGAAATAAGAGAACATGTCTTATAGAAATATTGTGTATTTAAGAGTAAATACAAAAGAGTTTTATACGACTAGTGCATGTGTCGGTTGTCCAGCGTTCAATCAATTCAACTCTTGGTATTACTTTCGCACACACCATGCAAAAGGTCAGTATTTAGGTGGGTTTTTCGGCAGTGCCGTAGAAAAGTTCCTAAAATCCCTTCGGCACTTTCCATTTTAGGCATACCTCAAGCACCGAGCAATAAACGCAGCCCCCCCCCCACCCGAAAGAAAGGTAAAGCCAGGGGTGATGACCCTTAAATTTGGCACTCTTCAGTCCAATTTCCTTCAGCTGCATGTCCGTCCTCGAGCAGATATACAACCAAGACCCACCTTGCACGAGAACAGAGACGCAACTAAAATCAATTCGACTGCAGTATTCAGTCGCCTTCCCACTCAAGGCAAAAATGTGGTCAGTCAGTCAGTTAAGTGCCATACGTGATACACGCTTGGGCGATCATGTCTCGAAAGAGACATGACTAACTGGGCAGAAGATTATCCTGCAGTAGGTTGCCATTGCTTTCTGCGGTAGACTGGTTGCCGACTGAGGCTATAGAACCCAATCTGTCCTATTATTTAACCCATAACTGGAGGGAAGAGACGGATTAATACCTTTCCCAAGGGTATTTGCACGTAAGTGAATGCAAGGAATTCAACAGGAATTTGAACTCGGCCCTCCGATTTCTCGTTCCGAGCCGATATCCACTGCGCCACAACGCACAACAAAATGTGGTACAAGGCCCTTTTTAATGTGGGTCCTCCGGGCCATATAGCGCGGCCAAAAATATCTGTCGAAAATTCCCTAGTAGTGACTCTACCCTTCGGCGGAGCCACAACTAGGTTAATACTCTCCACCCAAAGCCTTCTCTCCGACTAATCTTATAGTAGGTGGAATAGTCCAACACAGGCCCTTTAAAGAGGACACCACAAACACTATCTCATTCTCTTAAATATCTATCTATCTATCTATCTATCTATCTCAGTCTGTTCATATCTATCTATCTATCTATCTATCTATCTAGATATCTAGATATCTATCTATCTCAGTCTGTCTATCTATCTATCTATCTATCTATCTATCTATCTATCTATCTATCTATCTCAGTCTGTTCATATCTATCTATCTATCTATCTATCTCAGTCTGTTCATATCTATCTATCTATCTATCTATCTATCTATCTATCTATCTATGTCAGTCTGTTCATATCTATATCTATCTATCTATCTATCTATCTATCTATCTATCTATCTATCTCAGTCTGTTCATATCTATCTATCATCTATCTATCTATCTATCTATCTATCTATCTATCTCAGTCTGTTCTATATCTATCTATCTATCTATCTATCTATCTATCTATCTATCTATCTATCTATCTCAGTCTGTTCTATCTATCTATCTATCTATCTATCTATCTATCTATCTCAGTCTGTTCATATCTATCTATCTATCTATCTATCTATCTATCTATCTATCTATCTATCTATCTCAGTCTGTTCAATATCTATCTATCTATCTATCTATCTATCTATCTATCTATCTATCTATCTCACAGTCTTCATTTTTTTAAAGCTTTATCTTCCCTTGAAAGATTGATAGGATGCCATTTCCAAAGTAGCCTTTATATTCTTGAGAGGAAAAGATACATGCTGTTTTATCATTTTTCATTCAAACGCGTATTTATCAATGTGTTTACTCGACTCTTTTACAACCTTTCTCGTCTGGCACTAATTATTTCTCTTATTCCATGTGTGTTAGACTGGTATTTCCTGCCTACCTATTCCTATAAATGAGTTAATCAATAGATTATGGAGAGACTAGAAGTAACCAAAATCTGGTTCTACAGAAGGATGCTGAGGATACCATGGACCGACCATGTGAGCAACGATAAGGTTTTGGAGAGGATAGAAACGAAAAGGAAACTAATACGTAACATCAGGAAAAGACAGCTGAAGTTCCTGGGACATGTAATAAGGAAGGAGGGCTTGGAGAATCTTATACTCACTGTTCAGATAGAGAAAACTAAAGACAGGAGAAAGCAAACTCATGACATACTTGATAAGCTTAAGCAAATGGATGATGAGTATGGTTTGGGAGGGGTAACAAGAGAAAGTGTGTTAAAAGCTGCAAGTGATAGGGATATGTGGAAGGGCATAATTGCCTACGTCCTGAAGGCAATAGAAGGTATAGAAGAAGAATTACTGACCGAGTGTAAGTGTTATTGGCTAAATTCTATGTGTCTGTTTATGAAGATACGAACAGCAAGACTAATGTCTACATTTTCTCATTTCTCTGATGCTTGACCGTTCCAGACGGTCGTACATTGTCTACCAAATTCTTGTATCTAATCATCGTCAGTAAGACTCGTTCTTGATCCGTATAAAAATATCGGCGCTGTATCTAAGATGTGCGTTGTGGTGCAGTGGATATCGACTCGGAACGACACATCGGGGAACAGAGTTCGAATTCCAGTTAAATTGCTTGCATTCACTTACGGGCAAATACTCTTGGGAAAGGTATTAATCCGTCTCTTCCCTCCAGTTATGGGTTAAATAATAAGACAGATTGGGTTCTATAGCCTTGGCTGGTAACCAGTCTATCACCGAAAGCAATGGCAACCGACTGCAGGATAATCGTCTCTTTCGAAATATGGTCTCCCAAAGCGCGTATTCTGTATGGCACTTAACTGACTGATTGAATATAATAGTTAAAACATGATTAAGGATTTTACTGGGCATAAAGTAGGGGATCTGTTTTCTATTCTTATGAATTAATAAACTGATCCCCCACTAATTACTACGTAATAATATCATATATCTGTTCTCCCTCTAGCTATGAGTCAAATAATATGACAGATTGGGTTCTATAGCCATGGTCGGCAACCAGTCTACCGAAGAAAGCAATGGCAACCTACTGCGGGATAAACATATGTTCAGTCAGTCATGTCTCTTTCGAGACATGATCGCCCAAAGCGTGTATCACGTATGGTACTTAACTGACTGACTGACTGACTGAATATAATAGTTGGAATCATGATTAAGGCTTCTACTGGGTGTAAAGGGGGGATCATTTTTATATTGCTATGAAGTAATAAACTGATCCCTCACTAATTACTACTTAATAATATGATACATCTCTTCTGCCTCTAGCTATGAGTCAAACAATAGGACAGATTGGGTTCTATAGCCTTGGTCTACAACCAGTCTACCGCAAAAAGCAATGGCAACCTACTGCGGGATAATCTGCCTAGTCAGTCATGTCTCTTTCGAGACATGATCGCCCAAAGCCTACATACATTACGGCTGTTCACTCGCATAATGAGATCGGTCACCAAACGGGCTGCGGAGGAAGACGTTGTTCCCCAACAACCAGCAACCCGATGTTACCTGAGTGATTGTTGATACTCATTCAGAGCTAACGCAAGCCTACGTGGGGTCTTAGCATCAGACAGCCTTGATCCAGTCATAAGAACCTGTTATGAAATGTGGAGACTATCTGTGCCTCGGGCGATTCGTGTAGATTGATGGTAAGACACTGGGAGAGTTTTTAATGCCCGAAACATATCACGATGATACTACCTCTGGCATAGCTTCCTGTACCACATACTTCTAAGCTTCTATTAGTATTAACCAGGCTTACACTTTAGCTTCAATGAAAAAATGGTATATATATATATATATATATATATAGAGAGAGAGAGAGAGAGAGGTGAGTTCTGATAATGTTTAGCGTGAAGATAGTTTTAATGCAAAGAATTTTTTCTCTTTAACTGAGCAATCGGCATGAACTTGCTCAGTCAAAGTGACAAATTCTTTACATTAAACCTACATACATGAAAATACTGGAGAAAATCATTAACATAAAAAATGCTAGAAAAATGATTAACATAAAAAACTACAATATGAACTCGGGTAAAAATTACTAGACAAAACCATTGACATAAAAAAACATAATAGAGAAACTACTAACATCAAACATTGCAATATGAACTCTGGTACAAAATACTAGAGATAAGGATTAACATCAAAATATTGCAATATAAACTCTGGTAAAAAATACTAGAGGAAACCACTAACATCAAAAATTGCAATATGAACTCTGGTAAAAATACTGGAGATAACTATTAACATCAAAATATTGCAATATAAACTCTGGTAAAAATAATAGAGATAACTATTAATATCAAAATATTGCAATATGAATTCTGGTAAAAAATACTAGAGATAACTATTAACATCAAAATATTGCAATAGGAACTCTGGTAAAAATACTAGAGATAACTATTAATATCAAAATATTGCAATATAAATTCTGGTAAAAAATACTAGAGATAACTATTAACATCAAAAAATTGCAATATAAACTCTGGTAAAATACTAGAGAAAACCATTAACATAAAAAATACTAAAGAAACCATTAACATCAAAAACTGCAATATGAACTCGGCTAAAAAATATTAGAAATAACTATTAACATAAACGTGTCACCCCTAAGCACTGCCACTATAGCGCAGGGGGTTACATAGAGGGATTGGGTATAGGAAATGTCAGAAGGAGGGTGATAGACGACTTAGGATGTACATAGGGAGAGAGTTGGAGAGAGTGGGTGTGAGTTAGTGTGTTAGGAGGTGTCTATTGACCTTACATTTAAACTCCTGGAGGTTGTAGCCGTCGGGGAAGCAAGCATGCGGTAGGGAATTCCACAGGCGGGAAGTGCGAGGAAAGAAGCTGTTGGAGTAGAAATTGCGGTTACATTTCATCGGTTTCACTGTAAAAGAGTGGGACCTAGTTGCCAATCTAGTATCTCGTGCAAATTCACATATAGGGAGCACCAGTGATTTAAGTTCGTCAGAGCAGAAGCCATGAAAGTATTTATAGAAGAGGCACAGGGAAGCCACGTCACGCCGGTGAGAGAGATACTGCAGGCGGTCAGCCAAGTCGGTATCAATCACATTACAGATTCTTCGCTGTATTTTGTCAAGAACCCCGAGGAGTTATGTAGATGTTCTAAAATATAACTTATAATATATATATATATATATATATATATATATATATATATATATATATGAGAAATTATAGATTAAGATACAGATAAGATGAGAAGGAAAAGTCAACTCACCCAAGCGAGAATATTCCCCATTACACTAAATGAAAGCTTCTGACCGGGATATTCTTTTCCCGTTTCCCATTTTTCGCCTTTGGCCATTTGCTGGCCAACCAAGCTAACTTATTTTCACCATTCCTTCATTTCTTCCTTCTTTCAATCTGAACATTTCCTTCTTCCTTTCAGTTCATTTTTAGGTCCACTTCATCAGATGGCAGTCAACAAACAAACCGCACAATATAAACCCCGCCTCGCTTACCTCAGGGCACTTGACCAGTTAACCTCCTTGCCAGCTGGAGGTCATTCAAACTGTAAATAAACGCCGCCTTTCTCTGATGTAATTGAAAGTACTTTGCTTTATTGCCTCATACATGGCATGGTGGTATTCTAGACACGCATGCGCAGATAAGTGACGCCAATAAATGAATGCTTACTATTGGTTGTTTCTCAGATAAGGTTTGCAACTTAACGATTGGCTGAAAAATCGGTTGGTTTTAAACATTTGAATAAATAAGTCTCTAGTAAATATAGGTAGAAATATAGACTTTGAGAATATTAATATAAAAAAAGGTCTGAATGTATCTGTTTCAACGTTTTTACCAAATAGTTTACACTATTGACACTATATTGTGTATATCTATTGAATGTCTTCGTCTTCATTTACTGAATTAATTTTTAGTAAAATAATTTCAGTGTTTTGAGTTTGAGTTTTGTTTAACAGTATATCAACCTCTGCGGGTTATTTAATGTCAAAAAGGTGGGGTTTTAAGGTATTTTTTTAATGTTCAGTCGTAGTGAGAAGGTTGATTTAGTCAGATTTTAATGAAAATTTGTTTTTATTATTTTTTATTTTAGAAAACTGAAAATGTCTTCTAGTTATCTATTAAAAATGTTTTACTGAGAATATTTTTTTCTTCAAAAATGTATTGTTGGTAATATTTTTCCCCAAAATATATATTTTTTCCTCAAAAATATATATTTTTTATAAGTCTATTTTTATGTATATATTTCTATAAAAGTGTATCTTTATACTTTCATAGTGTTTTGACCCCAGTTTGGGGTTAACTATTTACCTACAATCCTACAAATGGTAAGAAAGATGAGGACCATAGTCCGAACAATGTAAATAATGTCTCCGTGAGTGTCCAAATCTTCCAGCTCTCTTTTTACATTTAGGCCCAGAAATTCCAACTATTTCTTTCTGATTCCAATTATAAGTGTCATTTTTGTTTTCATTTTCTTTATAACTTCAGCATTAGTTACATAATTATTCTATGGCATCCTCAGCATCCTTCTGTAGAATTAGATTTCTGTTGCTTTAAGTTTTTTCTTAAACTTTGGAAGGCATATCTTAGCATAACAAAAAAGATGTGACTGTTATTACTGTTAGTTTACCAGGTTAACCCCAAAGACTCGGTGTGTTCATTAATGATTTTTAATGGTGAAAGAACGGAACAATGAATTAAAACAGGAATTTTGCTATGAAACCAACTGAATGGTGAAAAAAAACCCTCAACATTTACTTAAGTGCGCATATCGATGATAAATGCTTTTGAAGAAATAAGAAATGATGATATGATCAATTTTTTTAAGAAACGAATTTCACTGAAGATGACATTCTCTTCGATCAAAATATAAAAAGCAATGAAGCAATAACTGAATAATTAAATAGCAGTAATTGTTAATTTTATATTTGATATTTGCAGCACTTTTATGTTTATAACCTTTTCTTCTCAAGTCCTTCAAATATGTTATCCGCTGCTTTCCTCTGTCTCTTTTTCCCTCTATCTGACTTGTTAGTATCAGGTTCTTCAAGCCCTCCTTCCTCATTGAATGACCCAGGAACTTTAGTTGTCTCTTCCTGATGCTCAGTATTAATTTCCTTTTCGTTTCCATCCTTTCCAAAACCTCATCATAACTCACATGCTCGGTCCACGATATCTGCAGCATCCTTCTGTAGAACATTTCTGCTGCTTCAAGTTTTTCCTTCATCTTCGATGATATTGTCTAGCATTCACTGCCGTGTTGAAGAACTGACATCACATAGCAATCTAGTACTCTCTTCTTTGTTTCTAGTGAAAGCTTACTAACTCTTAATACTTTACTCAGCTTATGGAATGCTTCCTTCGCCATGCCAATTCACCTTCGGTTCTTTGTGTCTCAATTCCTGTCCTCTGTTATAACACTTCCTGTATTTGGCATTTTGGGCTGCCTTTTTTGCTGATGACTATGCATTCGGTTTTCTTGCAGTTTATTTGTAGTCCTTTTTTGTCATTCTCTTCAGCTATCTTCTGTATGAGGTCTTGTGGTTTCCTTTCCGTGTCTGCAATCAGAACTGTATCGTCTGCGTACCTTATATTAATCAAATTGTGGCCTCCGATTACAAATCCTGGCATAACATCTAGGGTCCTCAAAATAGTCTCGCAGTACAAGTTGAACAAATCTCGTGAAAAGACACACCCTTGCTTTACTCCTCGTTTTATCTTTGTATATCTGCTGACTTCGTTACCTGTCAGTATGCAGGCAGTTTGCTGCTAGTCGCGATTCTTAATGCCTCTTATGTCTTTCCCAAATATGTCGAGGCTAACTAAATATCTTAAAAGTATCACACTGAATTTTTGTTTAAAAAAAAATCTTTGAAATACAGTAGTCACTTTTTTTCCTAAACTACGTTTTCAAAATAAGGATGTGCCCTATATATTCACTGTGTTTTATATGAGAAAATAATTCATATGTCTTTTCAATATTTTCATGAATTCTTTGTTTTAAAACTTTGGGCAAGTATTTTCTTTTACTTTTAATATGTCAAAAGGATTAATAATAAGTATATAAACCTGAAAGCCTTAAAGACAGGTGTATAGACCTAAAATGTTTAAAGACAGGTGTATAGACCTGAAAGGCTTAAAGACAGGTGTATAGACCTGAAAGGTTTAAAGATAAGTAAATAGAAATGAAAGGATTAATGGTAGGTGTATAAGCCTAAAAGGGCTAAAGAAAGGTATATGTACATGTAAAGTTTAATAACAGGTGTATAGATCTGAAAGGCTTATAGAAAAGTGTATGGACCAAAAAAAGGGGTAAAGACAAGTATATAGACCTGAAAGTCTTAAAAACAGGTGTATAGACTTGAAGGGGTTAAAGACAAGTATATAGACCTGAAAGACTTAAAAACAGGTGTATAGACTTGAAGGGGTTCAAGACAAGTATAGAGACATGAAAGGCTTAAATAGAGGTGTTTGGACAGAAAATAAGTAAAGTATATAGACCTAAAAGTCCAAGGACATGTATATAAACTTGAAAGACTTAAAGGCAGGTGTATAGATCTGAAAGGGTTAAAGATAATTATACACACCTGAAAGGCTTAAAGACAGGCGTAAAGACCGAGAAAAGTGGTAATGTTACGTATATACACTTGAAAGTCTTAAAATAGGTTTATTGACCTGAAAGGCTTAAAAATATTTGTATTGACCTGAAAGTCTTAATGACAAGTACGCAGATCTGAAAGGCTGAAAGACAGGTATATAGTCCTGACAGGCTTAAATACAGGTTTATAGACCTGAATGTTTTAAAGACCTGTATATAGAGCTAATAGTGTTAAAGACAAGTATATAGACCTGAAAGGCCAAATGACTGGTATAGAGACCTAAAAGGGTCAAAGACAGGTATACAGATCTGGAATACATGAAGACAGTTATATATACCTGAAAGGGTTAAAGTCAATTATACAGATCTGAAAGGCTTAAAGAGAGGTGTATAGACCGGAAAGTGTTAAAGATAGTTTTATAGACCTGAAAAGCTGAAAGACAGGTATGTAGATATGAAAGGCCTAAGGACAGATGTATAAACCTAAAAGAATTAAACTTTATAGACCTAAAAGGGTTAAAGACAATTACAAAGACCTGAAATTTTTATAGACACGTGTATCGACTGAAAGAGGTAAAAACAAGTATATAGACTGAAATATATGAAGTCAGGTATAAAGATCTGAAAAGATTAAAGACAGGTATATAGATCTGAAAGGCTTAAAGACAAGTATATAGACACGAAAGTCTTAAAGACGGGTGTATACACTTAAAAGGGTTAAAGACAAGTATATAGATTTGATAGGCTTAAAAATAATTTTATAGTACTTAAATACAGGTGAATGGACTTAATACAGGTGTATGGACTTAATACAGGTGTATGGACTTGAAAGGCTTAACGACAGCTATATGAACCCGAAAGGCTTAAAGACTAGTGTATAGACCTGAAGGTGTTAAAGACCAGTATGAGAGATATAATCCTAAAAGAGGTAAAGAAAAGTATATAGAGCTAAAAGACTTAAAGACAGTTCTATAGACCCAAAAAGGTTAAAGACAGGTATATAGACCTGAAAAGCCGAAAGATAGGTATAAAGACTTGAAAGGCTTAAAGACAAGAGTATAATGAAATGCTTAAAGACAGGTGTATAGATCTGAAAGCCTTAACGACAGTTATATAGACATTAAAGACAAAGTCTCCTGTATATAAACCTGAAAAGCTTGAAGACAGGTGTAAAGACATCAAAGGCTTAAAGACATATAGACATGCGGCTTACGGTCATATCACGTTGAATACACCGGTTCTCACACGATCACCAAAGTTAAGCAACATGAGCCTGGTTAGTACTTAGATGGAAATACCATATTCTGTAAGCGTTTAGTGACTGATGTGCGTTGTGGTGCAGTGGATGTCGGCTCGGAAAGCGAACAACGGTGAGCAGAGTTCGAATTCCAGTTGAACAGCCTGCATTCACTTAAGCTCTGGTACCCTTGGGAAAAATATTAATCCGTCCCTTCCCTCCAGTTATGGTATTGTTGAATAACAAGGGTAGGACTTGGGGACCCTGCCCTTAAAAACAAATCCCAATGAATCTTGATACTCGAAAAGAAAAAAGTATTACTAGACATAAAACTTATATAAAAACAACAATAAATTGTTGAAAGATAAAAGGTATTACCAGCAATAGATAAATAAATTTATTTGGCAATAAATGACCCGCCGAGGTTGATATGCCAAAGAAAAATAAAACAACCAACATATAGACATTAAAGCCTTAAAGACAGGTATATAGATTGAAAGGCCTACAGAGTAGTATAGACATGAACGGCATACGGACAGTTGTATGGACCAGAAAGTGGCAAAGACGTGTATATAGATTTGAACGACAAAGACAAGTATAAAAGGCTTAAAGGCAAGTATATTGACCTTAAAACCTAATAAGGTGTATAGACCTGAAAGACTTAAAAACAAGTATATAGATCTGGAAGGGTTAAAGACAAGTATGTAAAGCTAAAAAGGTTTAAAGACAGATGTATAGATCTGAAGGGCTTACAGACGCGCATATGGACCTGAAAAGCTTAAAAACAGGTGTATAGACCTCAGAGGCCTTAAAGTCAGGTGTATATTCCCCAAAAATGAGTCAAAGACATATATAGAACTGGAAGACTTAAAGACAAGTATATAAACCTGAAAAGCTTCTAAAGACAGGTATATAGACCTGAAAAGCTTAAAAACAGGTATATAGACATGAAAGGCTTGAAGATAGGTATACAGATCTGAAAGGCTTAAAAACAGGTGTATAGATAAAGACATAGGTTAGTTCCAGTGTGTTGACCCAGTTTTGAGTTGAATACCCAGGCTACAGCAAGTAATTTGGTGAACAATCACTTAGAAATTTAAGTTAAAAGTAGATCATTACATTGCTACGAGAATGTAATGAGAATGTTATACCCCAATAATTGAAATAAAGGATTAGTTTCAAAATTTTTCACACCTGAAGAAAACCGGAGTGTACAATGGCCGAAACCTTGTAAACTTGTAATAAAGATGAGGACAACAGTTCGAACAGTGAAAATAGTTTTAAAAATCTGTTGAGCTAAAAGATCTCCAACTACCAATTATGGTGTTAGTTCTCCGTGTACCCACAAAAATTATCTTACCTGCCCAGTCATAGAATTTACAAAGCCTCTCAAGGTCTCTTCTGGAATATCTAGTTTACACGTTGACATCAGAACTTTTTCTCTTCAGTAACTTTTTTTAGTAACTAAATTTTCCGAGTTTATGATCACCACTGCTGTGGCCCAGTATTGAATTCACAACTCATTGGTTCAAGTCACTGGATTACTTTAAACAACCCTCTGATCCATCGGGCCGTGTGTCCCCAAGGATTGAAACTGAAATATCTAGAAAAGGTATGGCATGTCGAACTAGAATTATCTACCCCGGTAGACAAAATAATGGGGTCAGTTTGAAATTCCAATGTAAATCATCTGAAGAAGGTCGAAACGTACAACAGACGAAACGTCGTAAACATGAGGATAACACATCGAACAATGTAAATAGTGTAATTAGATTTTATGGAAATATTACAAAAAATATAACAAACAATATATTTTTTCCGTGGCGTATATTTTCGTTTGTACAACGTGTTCAAAGATCAAACAATTGTAATATTTCAACTCTGACACTAGTTTTAAAAATTAGTGCCATAAATAAAAATTATAGAAAGTTATCCGGAGTCGCATTTGCATGGCCAAAGATGCATTTCAAAAGCTAAGCAGAGTAATGAGAGACAGGAAAATTTCGTTCAAAACAAGGAAAAGATTACTAGAATATTATGTGATATATGGTAGAGAATGCTGGACAATCTCTGCAAGGATGAGGGAGAGACCCGAAGTAGCAGAAATGTGGCTCTACAGAAGGATGCTGAGTATGAGCATGTAAGCAATGACAGTGTGTTGGAGAGAATGCAAACGAAAAGAAAACTTATACTTAGCATCATGTCTGATTTACGGTAATTTTTAAAACCGGAAGTATCTTTTGTTTGTACGTATCGAAAGTCTGAATGATTCCAGACGTAACAAATTCCTACTTTTTTATTTTATTGCAGTAAGCTTCACTCTGTAAGAAGCCATTCAAAGAGGGGGGTTACATGAAGGGATAGTTTATATGAATAGCAGGGAAAGATAAGGTCTAACTCTAGATTTGGACAGGTGAAGAATGTAGTGATCAGGGAAACATTCACTTGGGAGTCGGTTCCACAGGGCAGTGGTTCGCAGAACGTAGCCATGAAGATTAGACGTAGCGGAACCAAGGAATGTCGTTCGCTTGAGAACTTTTCATAGAAGTAGCGATAGAGCTTCAAGAGACTCGCCACATTCCGTCAGAGAGAGAGAGAGAGAGAGAGAGAGACAGACAGACAGAGACAGAGACAAAGAGAGAGAGAGAGAGCGAAAGGTTGAATGGTGAAAATAGTTCTTTTTCAACAAGGCCTCGAAGACGCTTTAAACTCAATACTGGAAAGAAAATGTTCCATCGTCCGATTAGTCTACGCTGCTGAGGAACTGGCGACGGATCACTAAATTCCAAAGACTGCACACAACACAATAGGTGTCTATATCGAAGTATTCTTCATGTTACTGGAACTAATATTTTTTTTAATTCAGGCAATATGTAAGGTGCATTGTTTTGCTGAAATATTTCACGGACCTCGTAGAAGAATATTGTTATGAAGAATCCTCAACAGGTGTTTACACGTGCAACCAGACTGGCAACTGGGTCCCTCTCATTCACAGTCAGGTTAGCCAAATGCAGACGACAATTCTACTCCTGCAGCTTCTTCTCTCGTACTTCCCGCCTGTGGAACTCGCTCCCGTATTCTTGCTTTCCTGACGGCTACAACCTCCAGAAATTTAAATGCAAAGTCAATACTCATCTACTAACCACTGGACTCTAGCTCTCTCTCCACCCCTGTATAACCTTCCCTTTCTCTCCACCTATGTATCTGTCATCGCACTTGCTTTCTCAGCTTTCTATTGCTCCTTTCTAACTAGTTTGTACTTCTCACTATTTTCTAATTAATCTTTTTACATTTATGTAGCCCCCTGCACATCAGTGGCGTTTCCGCCTTGCTCGGGGTGAAATGATTAAAAAAAAAGTTTAGCTCGTCTTCAATGGTTTTGATGTCGGTGGGATGCAACAAGGCGTATGTCTGGTGAAGGACTCGTTGTTTCCTAAAACATTTCCCAATCACGTTGTCTTACTTACCATAGAATTTACCTAACGCAGTATACAATTATTTTCAACTGCCAAATTTAATTTTAAAGGAAGTACTTTGCGGTTATTCCCACGCACGCACGCACGCACATACAAAATTATTTCTAAATTTCTATCATAGTACAGCCGCTTTACTTACGCATATATAATTCTGGAGAAATCCACATTGACCTTCTTTCATCGGAAGGTTCATGTCTGATGTTTAATTGAAAATGTCTTTTTTCACGATTGTTAATTAACATGGATAAATATGCAGACCCATACGCAGTGTGCTATGTGTTGCAATATATTCAGTTTATGACACAGTATCCCATTTGTTGTCTCGTAAGTGGCAGATAAAAACCTGCTTTTAAATTTTGCATCGATAAGCCTTGATCATTTAGCCTGTTGTCAATGGTTGATGATTTTCGCATCTCAGACGACTTACCACACCTGCCACAAGTCATGCCATTTCAGAAATGCTTTGGCGTACTGTCACAGCTATAATAATTTTTTTTTACATCGCATAACTGTCATCTGAAATAATTTAAACTGAATTATTTTCTTATATATTTCTGAGCATGATATACAAATTTGTTATGAGGTAATAGTTGACATTCTTGTTCCAATCTTTCATATTATTGTGGCTCATCGATTTTTATTCTGTTCGAAATTGTCATTTAGCAAATTCGTCTCAAGTGATATCCGTTGCGAATTTTATGGAAAGTCGGTTCTTTTGTTTATTGCATTGTTTGATCGTTTTCAGAAAGTTTTCTTTCAATTCTTTAAAAATCTTTTATTTATTTTCAGAAGAAAGCTTTCTATGATTACAGTTTTCTGGACAATTTCTCGTTGTTTTCTTTCTTTCAGGTTCACTTGGAACCTTAACCATTCCTGTGTTTTCCACCCTTGTGAAAATTTCAACTTTCCCATTCTTCTTCTTTTCTGTTATGATGAAGCTTTTTTCTCATTTATTATGATATTATCACTTTGTTTACACCAGTTTACCTTTTACCATTCTCTCTCTCTCTCTATCTCTCCATATTTCAGTTATCTTTGTCTCTCTCTTCCTCACTCTCTCTCCCTCACTCTCTCTGTCCATCACTCTCTCTTTCTCTCTGTGTTTTTTATCCTTTTCATATGTCCATAATCTCAACAGCATATAAATACAATTTTCTCACACTTCAGAATTTCAATATTGAACAATGGGCTTAGCAGGTCGATATTCACCACAATGTAATTTTCTTTTTCCCTTTAAAAAGCTGAACATTCAACAAATATTGAACCGAGCCAATTGGCACGCAAATCTGCCCCACTTTCTTTGCATTGACCTAACAGTAAACAATAAAGTCACACAAGTCGATGTGTGTGTTTTTGTTTGTCTCTCTGCCTGACAGTTTGGGTATGTGTTTATGCACAGGAATTATATATATATATATATATATATATATATATATATATATATATATATATATATAAAGTGAGTGCTACCTCCTCACCCCACGCGTCACTTCAATGGTTCCTGTCTGGTTTCCGTATCCATACTTATGAACACGCATGTATACCTACAGATACATTTAATTTATGTATTTAATCACAAACAGAAGAATACACATATTTATATCCATCTATCTGCACTTATATATATATATATATATATATATATATATATATATATATATAAATTTAAAAAGGATTAATTCAATGATGTTGGATGATCATTTCGATATGAAAATCCCCACGGGGTATAACACATCACCTCAGCAACAGAAAAATCCTTTCAGAAACTGGAGAAAAATCAGTCTAATTTTCCTTTTTAAATAGACTTGCAAAGAAATTAAAAAAGAAAAAGAAAAAGAAAAAGATAAAACAAAATAAAATCAAATAAACAAGAAAAGAAAAAATTGACATCGTCTGGGTTCCCAAAAAAAGGAAAGAGAATTGTAACTTAAAATTAACGGACGGCGTGTTGAATTGATGTAAGGTTAAGCAACACGGAAAAAAGGTGGGAGATAAGAGAGATAAAGGAAGGAAGGGAGGGAAAAAGAAAAGAAAGAAATTTTTTTTATATATTACAGACGCTGGACATATTATATATATATATATATATGGAGGGCTAGCTGCACTCCTATAGAAGTGGGGACTAGAGGATTTGCAGCAAGGTCCTTATGCAAAGCCTTAACAGATATTGGGATAGTGGGAGTAAAAGAAAGAAAAGCACTCAAGGCCATAACCGAAACAGCGGAAAGAACAGTTAACTGGTTATGGATCAGAAAAGAGAGTGCCTGGATTCCAAATTCTTAGCTAAAATTCCACGAAATTCTGCGTCTAAATTAATGTTTCGGACGAGCTCATGTGCAGTTCGCCTCTAAATGGAAAGTGGATCTGACTGTCGCCAATCGGAAGCATTTGCAGGGTTTTGTAGCGGGCCTAAACGTAATTTTCCAGTGTCTGAAAGCGATTATCGAGGGTGGGCCGGAGGTTGATCATCTCTGGTCGGGTCGGCGCGGTGAGGGGTGTATGATGTTGAAAGACCCGAAACCCCCTAGTGATCCTCGCGATGACATCACTGACGACACCCTCTAGCGCCCCCATTACGGTGCGTATGTTTGAAATGAAATATATATATATATATATATATATATATATATAATATTATATTAAGCTCTATAATACTCATTATATAATAAAATAAATATCAAATATATAAAATAAATGCCGGAGCACTCAAAATAAATTAAAAAAACCTTGAGTTCTCTTCACTTGGAATTATATATATATATATTGGATAGGGGTCGCAGATTCGAATCTTGCCAAATGACATATTTTCGTAACAAAGATTTATCGTTAATAATCAGGCTGGTAGAAATAAATATATTATACTATTGTTTGATTATAAATGAAATATCTTGTAAAATACGAGTATCGACCAAAAATAATGTTCAAACAAACCATTATATATATATATATATATATATATATCACAACTCTGAGTTTGATCAGGTGCAGATTTAAAACTGAACATTGCATAATTTAAATATTTTAACATGCTCCGTGTGTGTATGTAGATGTTGGGGTGTCCTGCCTCTAAAGAGTCAATGTTGGACTCCTCCGCCTAATATAAGATTAGGAAGAGAGGAGACTTTGAGGGTACAGTTGGACTGGTTGAACGCTGGACAACCGGCACACGCACTTGTCGTGTAATTTCACTTCTGTTGTATTTGCTGTTAAATATACAATATTTCTATAACACATGTTCTCTTATTTTTTAAACCTTTCACTTGATCACAACAATATATATTTATAGTTATATTTTCGTTATAATTGGAATTTATAAAAAAAAGTATTTTTGGGCGTTACGCAAGAGCTGTCCTGTTTCGGTACTATCATCACGCGATTTAAAGTACAGTTTGCAAAAATTAAGGAATTATATATATATATATATATATATATATATATATATATATAATTCCAAGTGAAGAGGACTCAAGTTTTTTTTTTATTTTGAGTACTCTGGCATTTATTTTATTACAAACAGTGCTCAATATAATGAGTATTATAGAGCTTAATATAATATAATTATATAGTTAATTGATAATTAACTATATATATATATATATATATATATATATATATATATATATATTATAAATTATGTTTTAGAACATGTACATAATTTTTTCTATATATGTTCTCTTCTCTACAATCATATATTTGTTTCAGTCCCCAACATTTCATCAGGAGGAAAGATCAATAGTTGGAATCATCCTCTGTTTATATTTGGTTCGTTGTTGTTGTGGGGTTGGTTGGGGTTATTGATAATTAAGGGAATGTGTCTTTCGTTTTGACCGTTAGACTTTTGAAGAACTTGGTGTGTAAGTGCGAAATTGTTGATTAATGCCATTATCTGTTGGAATGTACTTTTTATCGGTCGGGTATATCTTTTGGTTAGGATTTCTAAGAAAGCGGCGTGTGGAATGGTTTGACTACTTGGTCAGTTTTGTGTGTTTGTGTGGGGGGGGGGTTGTGTGTGTGTGATTCAGGAACTTATCTTGTTTGTTGACCTTAAGAATTTTTAGGACGGCTTTATGGTTGGCTAGCGTTTAATTAATTGATGTCTGTTGGTAGCAGACCTATTTTATGTAGTCACTTTGATCTTGTGGCTAGGTTTTCCCTTTGGGGTTCCTTAGATAGACGTGATAGAGGTGGGGTGTTTTTTTGATAATTAAGGGAATGTGTCTTTCGTTTTGATTGTTTTATGATTGTAGAGGAGAGGACATATATATAGAAAAAATTATGTACATGTTCTAAAACATAATTTATAATAATTTCTAACATTACTAACTCTTTAGCTGATGGCACTTCAAATACAAACAACATGTAGTTATAATTTGACTCCCATTGGCCATCTTGGTGTGACCAAAATTCAGACACTCGTGTCGTGTTGGAGTTCTGTTTTGTTTGAAATATTTTTAAAGTAAGCCTTTTTATTTCTGCCTAATTTTCAATTTTAAGCTTTTCATGTTTAATTGGTTTTCTTTAATTTAATTCTTTATTTTAGCAGATATTTCTTGACTGGACTTTTACTAAGTTAAAACTTAGTAATCCACAGACAGATCTGTTTCACTGTATCACAGTTCATCATTACAGTTAGAGATTCGATTGCTTTTTTTTTTAACCCAGGACTGAATACTCCTTTGGATTCTTCTATATCAACACTACATGCTTATATATATATATATATATATATATATATATAACGTAAAATATTTGGTATTTAATTCAGATAAATTCCGATAGAGACGAACTCAAAAGAACTCAATGTTAAATTTATTTATTTAATTTAACTGAGTAATCTAGAAAAAAATTTAGATATTCTACAATTTCATGGGTAATACATATTTCGCAGCCAAACCTACTGCTCGTCAGACGCAAAAGATACAACTGTTAATATTCAAAATCATCTAGGACTTTAAATATTAACTGTGATATCATTTGGTCTGACGAGCAGCAGGTTTGGCTGCGAAATATGTATTACCCATGAAATTGTACAATATCTTAAAAAATTTCTAAAGCATATATATATATATATAGGTTTTTATTTGGACAGTGAAAGAATGTAAATAGATAAAGAAAGAGATGAGTATGTATGTCTGTGTGTATCTCTGCGTGTGTTTGCTTTTGTTCTGATACTTTAACGACTTGTCATTAAGGATTTAATTTGCACAAACATAACGTGGAAAGCTGGAGAGATTCATGTTGCTGTTTTTCAAAAAGCTATTGTAATATACCGAGACATTTTTAGAACCGGTTAAATATTTGCAGAAACTCGACGTAACTGAAAAGATGAACTAATTTTAATTTTCAAACCTTTTTTGTTGAATAGCAATGACAAAATATAAAAGTAAAAATGTTTTACAAAAGAAGAAAGTGAAAATAATTTCAACTAAAATGAATGTAATATTGCCAGTTTAAAAAAAGAATTTTAAATTTCATGTCGCATCTGTGCTCGCAGAAATTACATTTATTCTGTTTTCTCAGATAAGTTCCAATATATGTGTGTCTGTTTATTTGTGCGTCAGTGTGTACACATGAATATATATGTAAACGTGTGTATGTGTAATGTTACAAGAAGAAAATATTTTATACTAAAGCTTCTCGTTACTTGAGGAGTTTTATGAAGGCGAAATTTGATAAAGTTCTTCAGTGAATAAAATCAGTCGGTTTGAATGCTTCTCTTTTGATTTTTTCTTTTATTAATTTTGTCTTTACACAAATTTTTGCATAATTATGTCTGCGTAATGATTTCTTTATTTAACACACACACACACACACACACACACATATACATATGACATAAAATTTTACAGAAAAACTGACTTTTCCAATACCGCATTTTCACCACCTTCAATAATTTAAAGCAGCAAGCAAGAACTTCCGGAAAAGTTAGTTTTCTGTTAAAGTTTATATCTTAAATTGTTCTGTATTTTTGTTATTTGAATTTGCATTGGACAACTTTTATTCATATAACCATTTTTTAGCGAATAGTTAATTTGTTTTTCTTTTTTTTTTTTTGGTATGGAGATAATTATCTATATATATATATAATATAAATATATATAGATAATTATATATATATATTATATGTATATAATTATATATATATATATATATATATATATATATATATATATATATATATATATATATATATATATATAATTATATATATATATATATATATATATATATATATATATATATATAATATTATATATATATATAATTATATATATATATGTTTATATTCCATTTTTAAACGAGTTATTTCGCGAATTAACTCGTTTAAAAATGGAAAATGTTCAAAATTTCTACAATATATTTGTATCGAACACTTTTTAATAAAAATGTGTACTGGTCTAACCCTATTAGGACCAAAATCTAAGTATTAAACAATGAATGAATGAATCAGTCAATCAATATGTGTTTGTTGCTGAAAGGTTCTCTAGCAGAACCACTTCCTTAAATCTGACCAAAAGAATAAGTAAAACAAAATTTGAAGAAAGGACATTTTGATCTGGCCGAGAACTTTTCAGCGCTTTTTTGCATACTTGCGTACATGCGTGTGTATACGTGTATGTGTGTATACGTGTATGTGTGTGTACGTGTATGTGTGTGTGCCAACACTGACGTGTGATCATGATCCCGGTGCTTCTGAAATTATTACCACTGCGCTGTGGGTCAGATTTTTTTTAGAAATGACCTATATTATGGCCTCTGTACCAAACTCAGGTAAGTTTATTAAACGCACACATTCACTCAAGAGTGTGTGTGTGTGTGTGTGTGTGTGTGTGTGTGTGTGTGTGTGTGTGTGTGTGTGTGTGTGACTTTGTATGTGTGTGTTTTTTTATGTCTACATCGGCGTAAAATTGTGTCGTTCTATGACTATGCCGGCATTGGTAATTTTCTCTTGCGTTATAACAATGAGTTGAAGGAAAAACATGAAAGACAAATGTAAATAAATCATTGATTTTTTTTAATCAGAAAGAAAAAAAAACTCTAAAACGAGGTATAATTTTGCTAACGAATTGCATAAACAAAACGAAGAGACACGTGAATATTTTAAAGAGAGAATGATTGGTTTTGAACACTTCAAAAAGCAAAACAATGGTTTTCTTTTTTTAGCCCAGTCTTCACTGAGTGGACAATGTCTACAGCGTAAGTATTTGACATTGCTGAGTTGGCTTCATGTGTACATGTGCGTGTGTGTGTGTGTGTACACGTGCGTCTATCCTCCTCCTCCTCCTCCTCCGTCTATGCCTCTGCCAGTTCTTTTACCTGCTCTGAATCCTGTCATGTTCACCCTTCACTTCCCCTCCCTATTATTCTCTTTCCTCCCCCTCCGTCATTACGTCTCTTGCTCTCTCTCTATTTACTACCCTTTCTTGTTCTGATGTTTTCGCGCCCCCCTAACATGCGCTCTAAATTGTCACCCATAGATGTGTCTTTTTTTATTTCATCATGACTGGGTGTAATAATTTTTCGATGGTCTAATATTCACCTTCTCCAGAATTGGCTTTTAAAAATAATAATAAAGAATTTCTTGGGCTTTTTCGTTTCAATAAACGGTAGTCTGTATTTTTAACTGTTTCATTTGCCAATATAAAGAGCAAATATAAGAAAAATTAAGGCAGACACGTTATTTCATGATAAATCGGACGTATAGGCCTATTTCAGGCGAACCATTATCAGCTTCCGTCTTTATTTTACAAAGGATTTTACACGAACATTTCAACATTTTAAACCATTAACTATTTATACTAAGGAAGAGCAAATGCGTAAACATATTTTGCTTTAGGTGCAGCAACCGTTGATATTTTTTTCTCTGGAGAAATTTTATATATTCCAAATAATTTTGATAACCAGAGCCGGCGATCGATCTTTTCTCTGGTCTAATTTTAACAACTCAATGTGGGGGACTGGCAAGTTTCATTCATTATCTCAAAAACCTTTCCGTCTATTGCAACGGACAAGTATCCTCTTTAGGACGGCCTTATCCTTGAACGCTTGTTCGAACTTAAGCTTACCCAAATATCAAGGCGAACTCTTGTATACGAGCCATCGCAAACATAATGGGAAAAATTGGTTAGTTCTCCATACATTTCTGTAAGAACTTAACGCCTATTGCTCTGCCCTAAGTTTACAAAAAAAAAAAAAAACGAAAAGGAAGTCAGTCAGTCAGTAAAGTGCCATACGTGATACACGCTTGGGCGATCATGTCTCGAAAGAGACATGACTGACTGGGCAGAAGATTATCCCGCAGTAAGTTGCCATTGCTTTCTGCGGTAGACTGGTGAATTATATTATTCTATTAATAAGTAGTAATTAGTGGGGGATCAGTTTATTACTTCATGACAATAGAAAACTTATCACCCACTTTATGCCCAGTAGAAGCCTTAATCATGTTTCTGTTATATTCAGTCAGTCAGTTAAGTGCCATACGTGGTACACGCTTGGGCGATCATGTCTCGAAAGAGACATGAATGACTGGGCAGAAGATTATCCCGCAGTAGGTTGCCATTGCTTTCTGCGGTAGACTGGTTGCCGACCAAGGCTATAGAACCCAATCTGTCCTGCTATTTAACCCATAACTGGAAGGAAGAGACGGATTAATACCTTTCCCAAGGGTATTTGCGCGTAAGTGAATGCAATGGATTGTCGTAGAAGTCGTCTACCGAAAAGGAAGTACAGTTGCCATATACGAGCAGAAGCTAGATTTAGTCCAGTCCAAAGCGACTCGGGTCTTGTAGGTGATGAATTTTTATTGCCTTACATCCCCTTTCATATAGACGAAACGTTGTAAATCTCACGCTACTCTATTGCTCTCTCCAAGGAAAATGTTCAGATGAGATGCATTCTTTAGTTCTCCCAAGTGTAACCCTGTCAGGTCTGACCTGTCAAGTCACGAACATTGAGGCTAACTCCTCACATTCCCTTTGTATTCCTTTAGTAAAGAGTAAGCTTCACTCGAACAGCTTTTTCCCAGGAATTCTTGCCTTGTGGAACGAAATCACAGAAAGGCCAATTTCCTGATTACTACAACTGAGAGAAAATATAACGCTTAACCGTAGAATTGAAGACAATTCTACGGTTAACCGATATTTTTTCTCAAAGACAATAGCTCTTGTTTTTACCACTCACACAACAACTGTTTTTCAGTAACTCATCTACCTTGATTGGCCCTTGCGCCTTGCATAAGATGAACATTAGTGTAATACTTATATATATATATATATATATATATTCAGAAATTATAACATTAATATGTTATAATATCACTACAAAAGTAGCTATTTTGTTACGACACTACTTGTGTCTTATCAAGTGAATGTCTATTAGGTTTAATCATGAGCAGTTCTAAACATCGTATTTTGGCTTTAATTTCAGGTGAAAATTAAGACAAAAATTCTCCAACATTTGGATATTTTTTGTTATGTTAGTCATCTCTCTGAAGATGGCTCATGTGAGCCGAAAACTTAGAACCAACTTAATAAAAAATTATCCCAATTTTGGAGAATTTTTGTTTTTATTTTCAACTGAATTATTACGATGTTTAGAACGGCTCATGATTAAACATAATAGACATTCATTTTCTCTTATGTTTAACAGTATATGAATAGAATATATATATATATATAAAAGTATCTAAATTTTGTTTCCTGATTATATATATATATATATATATATATATATATATATAGATATTTATTCAGAAATTATGACATGAATATGTTATAATATCACTACAAAAGTAGCTATTTTGTTTCGACATTACTTGTGTCTTATCAAGTGAATGTCTATTAGGTTTAATCATGAGCAGTTCTAAACATCGTATTTTGGCTTTAATTTCAGGTGAAAATTAAGACAAAAATTCTCCAACATTTGGATATTTTTTGTTATGTTACTCATCTCTCTGAAGATGGCCCATGTGATACACACACACACACACACACACACACACTACCGCGCGCACACACACACACACGCACGCACACGCACGCACACACACACACACACACATATTTTTTTTTCAGAAATTATAACATAAATATGTTATAATATCACTACAAAAGTAGCTATTTTGTTTCGACACTACTTGATGAGGTTTATTTCAAGTTATAGAGATTTAAAAGGTTAAAACAAACAAGCAAAATCCCCTTAATCAAGGAGGCATTGTTGCATAGACCAGGGGTTTTCAAACTTTTTGACTTACGGACCCCTTTATATTTCCACTATAAACGCTTATGAAATTTATACATTAATTTTTACTAAAAATAGCTTATAGTTTTGCATTCACGTAGTAAAAACTGGTTTTAAGCTTACTTTAGACATAAGTGTTCAAATAAAATAAATTAATACTGCATGTTGATGCAAAATGTAACAAAATTAAATTTAAATTACTTTGAATTTCACGTGATGAGTTAATCCACGGAGCCCCTATCTTATCCTTGTGGACCCCCTGTGGTCCGCGAACCACAGTTTGAAAACCCCTGGCATAGAATGTGTGGACTAATCAGAATAAAGTAACTTTTTATTTAAAGAATATGTGAACAGACACAAAAAGAATTGGTTGGAGGTATTAATATTAATATTTGATTAAATTAAGATCGGCATTATTAATCGACTATTAGAATCACTTTATTTTTTATTACGAATTTTAAATTCTAAGTTTAAAAAATCATTAGAATTTAACTTGAAATCAACCTCATCACTTGATGAGACACAAGTAATATCGAAACAAAATAACTACTTTTGTAATGATATTTATGTTATAATTTCTGAATAAATATTATTACCTCTACCTTGTTTAAGAATGAGTGATTCTTTGAATACGGAATATTATTCCATCCATACCTACCCTATATATATATATATATATATATATATATATATATTATAAATTATATTTTAGAACATGTACATAATTTTTTTATATATATCCACGACAAAGGTACGTTTGTTTCGACATTGAAACTTCAATGTCTCATCAGGCGGTGTGCAAAGTAATGGAAAGCCTCTTTCCTTATATTTGTTTAGTTTTGTTAGAGGTGATGAGACATTGAAGTTTCAATGTCGAAACAAACGTACCTTTGTCGTGGATATATATAGGAAAATTATGTACATGTTCTAAAATATAAAATATAATTCATAATAAATATTCACATCCCTATATATTATATATTGAGCACTGTTTCAAATTAATGTTTTGGACGTTGCAAGAATTCTTTCTTCGTTCTGTATTCACTCGGATATATATATATATATATATATTTCCTATACATATTAAGACAGTATACGTGGATCATCACTATATATATATATATATATATATATATATATATATATATATATAACAATTTACATGGACAAAACATTTACCTAAACAAAACGAATGTATCAACATTCGAAAGTACTGGGAAAAAATAACTAAATGAATCTGAGTAAATATACTGAATACGGATAATTCTTAAATTTCAGGAAATTTGAGAAAGTAAATAAAAACGGAATAACTAGAACTTGTTGATATTCTTCAACCAAACATGTTTGAAAGAACTCTTGCTTCTGAAATTCACATTGCGTTAAATTTTATAGGAAGTGTAAATGATATCGGCTCGGAACGAGAAACCGAGGAGCCGAGTTCGAATTCCAGTTGAATCCATTGTATTCACTTACGCGCAAATACCCTTGGGAAAGGTATTAATCCGTCTCTTCCTTCCAGTTATGGGTTAAATAGCAGGACAGATTGGGTTCTATAGCCTTGGTCGGCAACCAGTCTACCGCAGAAAGCAATGGCAACCTACTGCGGGATAATCTTCTGCCCAGTCAGTCATGTCTCTTTCGAGACATGATCGCCCAAGCGTGTATCACGTATGGCATTTACTGACTGACTGAATTTGGTAAATACATATGTCCGCCAATTGACATAGAAGAAAAGATTTTGGTTATTTTTAAGTCTGAAAATGTTATTTTTTTTCTTTTTTTTCTGTTTAAAATTTGTCAAAAAAGCCCAAGATTTCTTCTATCTTAATTTTGTCGAAAAATCCCAATGATTTTTTAAAGCCATATTTAAATACTTTCGACTATTAAATATTATCAATTATAGAAAAAAAAAACATGATTTAAAAAATAAATGGAGTTTGAAAAACAGTTACATACTTTTAAATTTTCTATTCTATTTTAAATAAAAGTTACTAATATTTAGTGTGGACAGAAAGTTTTGTGGCCAGCCTGCATTTGTATTTTTTAAGTCGATTAAATGTTCTTTTATTTTCTTGTCTTCTGTTTGCTGGGATCTTAATATTTTCATTAATTGCCCGGCTGTACTTTTGCCTGCTTCTCTCCTTCCATTTCTTTTGTTTGTTTTATTCGTGAAAATGTAGAGTTTTCTCCCCAATGTTTTTTTTTACTTTCTCCATTCATAAGTCTTCCTTGCTTACTCTTTTTCTCTCGCTCTTTCTCTCTTATTATTATTATTATTATTATTATTATTATTAATTTGTTCGTCAAATGTAATGTTATTTTTGTTAATTTTTCATGTACTATTTTTATCTTTGTCAATGTTTTTGTTCGTGAAAATATCGAGTATTTTTTCATTTTTTTTCTTTACTTTTCAAATTCTTTGTTTATTTTTCTTTCTCTCTCTTGTTATTTTGTTCGTCAAAATGTAGAGCTTTCCCTCATTAATTAATTCTTTTCTTTTTACCTTTGAACATTATCATATTTCTTTCATGCAATCTTCTTCTTCTTCTTCTTCTTCTTCTTCTTCTCTCTCTCTCTCTCTTTCTCGGCCAATCACTCAATCACGCTCCCGTTCTCTGCTTTCACCTCTATCCAAAATGGCGAATCCTAGCATGCAACGGAGTCTCCAGTTTACTAGTTCAAAAATGATTGATAATTAGATGCTTTCCCATTTCAAATACAGGGTTGAGGATGCTTATGACCACATTAGCATAAAAATGATTATTTCTCCTTTATTCACGTAGAGGTACATTCTTTTTTTAAATATCCAAAGGTTATCGCGGATTTTATGATAATTTAATACCGTCGTCTATGTAGCTGAAGATCCTTCTCTGCTTTTGTAGCGAAAGAGTATCACAATATCGACAATAAACTAACAATTTTTTAAAAAGATTCTTCGTAACTCATTTTCTGTTATTTAAGATTTAAATAGAGATTTTCAACGAGAAATTTCTTGAAATGAAAAAAAGATTCTTAATTGGAATATTTTCATTGTTTAAGAATACTTCGTTTACATTATCCGTCATATTCTTTCTCTCAGGACCCCCCCCCCACTCACTGAATATTTAGAGATTTATTTATTAATACAAGTCCGAAACATTTAGGTTTCGATCTCCATGGTCTCAAAAGCAAATCGAATTGACAGCTGATCACATTTGATGGTTATATGCTAATAGATTAAAATGCACCTTAAAACTAATCAGGAATTTGAAAATATTTTCAGCAAATTTTGGTCGGATTAGAAGAACGTCGAATTACAGGATGTATACTTGTAAAATGAATTGAAAGAAGCAAACAAAACATTAATATGATATATATATATTTATGATGAATTGTTTGAACATTATTTTTTATCGATACTCGTATTTAAGTAGATATTCTGTTTTTAATGAACCAGTATTAAATATTTATTTCTACCGGCCTGATTATTTACGATAATTTTTTATTACGAAAATGTGTTCCATTTGGCAGGATTCAAACCTGCAACCCCTATCTATATAGGGGAAGCTACCATTATATCTGGTAACGTCTTAGACCTCTCGAACACAAATAGCCTCCAGTCTAAACGAGGTTTTTATCAAGCCTATATAACACAATTTTCGATTCATCGTAAACAAACATATCTGCTCTGAAATGTATCGTAATGTCAACATGTTACGGAAACCAACGAATTTTAACGAAACTTGTTTATAAGCAACCGACAATTTGAAATGAACTGTTTGAAGATTATTTTTTATCGATACTCGTATTTAAGTAGATATTCTGTTTTTAATGTAACAGTATTATATATTTATTTCTACCGGCCTGATTATTTACGATAAATTTTTATTGCGACCCCTATCCATATATATATATATATATATGTACATTCAGATAAACTTTAGAGGGGAATAGCCATATGAAATTATATTGTACTATAGAAATGTTAATTTCATGACACAAAATGATAACTACACGTGACACAGAATGATAACTACACGTGTGGTTAGTTTAAACTGAGTTTTGCAAAAACTATAATTTAACAATGGCGTATTTCGTTTTCATTTATTCATTAATACTGATTTTCATAACCAACTCTCTCGCAAAATGTGCTTATTTTCTCGGAAATGCCGAGACTCACGCCGCTCGTTTTTATGCAGATGTTGTAAGAACACTATCTTTAATTATCTTCTTAATTTTGTCCAGTTATGAAGCACATGGAGAAGTATTAAAATAAGTAACCATAGCTTACCAAACTAATTTGCTAACACTTATCACGTGACGCATGTTACATGAAGGCACATTTCGTTGTCAAAGTCAGAATCCAATGAATGACATTAAATATTTTTTTATTCAATATATTGATTGATTTTGTATATTAATAATTATAGGCACATTTTATTAGTGACTTAGTTTAAAAGCTTCACATCGTACGGTTTTTTTTTAGCTAGCTTAGTAGACCTCCAGCTTAAAATTCTTGTCCAGTTTAGGAAATAGCAATTATAATTTTGAAGAAATGACTTTTAATTCTTCAATTCACTCTATGGAACCTCAAAACTACATTTTGATCCTGACTAGAAGTCCAAGTCCGGCCAAAATAGCGATCTGGGCCAAAAATTGAGTTCTTCAAATCACATTCTACGTGGAACTTCAATGGTGCTGACATAGTCAAACCACAATCTCTGCGGAACCTCAGAACCTTAAGTCGCAAATCTCTCATTTTAACTCTGGTTCCGAGTTACAATTCCGAGTTTACTCTGACATTTCCTTTTCTTTTAATAAAAAAGTGCTTAAACAATAAATATATTAGAGGTAATAAAATCATATAATTAAATTTGTTTTTTAATTAAAAATACATTGCGAGACGGAAATTTCTATATTTCGAGATTTCTACCTCGTCATCAAGCAATGTTAGATCATAAAACAATTTTCATTTAAATATATATTTAAATGAAAATCATTTTCACAACTTTGATCTAACATTGCCTGATGACGAGGTAGAAATCTCGAAACAGAAATTTTCGTGACGCAATGCATTTTTAATTAAAAAAAAACAAACTTATATATATATATATATATATATATATTATAAAATTTGATATAAAATAATGCTTTATATCTATCTTTTATACTTACTAATAAGATATTGCTTTTATAAGTTACAAATATAAATAATATAAAAATAATCCAGGTTACTTTTCTTTTTAAACAATTAGTTAATACTGATTTGCAATTTTTATTGACAACTATTGAGCATACATCAAATAATTGTTGATCAAATTGTTTTAGTGATATGAAATTGAACTCCGTATTAGAATTTAAATTAAAATTGTTATATCCCCTACCAACTATTTAATGCCCATTATCTCTTAATGAATTTCTACCTTTCTTAAATCCGCGATATTAAAAATATCTCTTTTGTTAAGACTCTAGACTGCACACTGGGATAATCTTATTCATTTTCGCCATGTTTCTTGTTTTGTGTGGTTTTATGATTTCGTTTGGATTTCGTTTGCTTTAGCGATTGCCATTTTATTTGCGGTGTGCGGCAATGCTTATTACAAAAACATCTGATCCTCTATGTTCTGCTTTTTGTTGCTTTTATGTTCGCTTTGCTCAAAGACTTTCTGCTACAAAACTGTCAACTGTCAGACACTCACCGTATTTTAGTTAACATTCTTTAACAATTTAACCCTATAACAACACCATATTTTACACGGTTTGACTTCCTTTTCAGACCTAATTCTGTCCCACCTGCAGCACAGCTCGCTTCGTCAGGCTTCGTGTGACAACTGTCTTGAGTCTTGTTGCTTTATTATCTGTTTCTTTCGGCAGCGGTCAGTCCTTCAAACGTCTAGTAAAACCTCCCAACATTTTCTAATTTCAGTTTCCCTCTTAATCGGTCCTCGTTCCATGGAATAATAATTCCGATTTAAAACTTGTGTTTTAAATTTTTTACTTACAGAATCTAAATAATAAAAGCAATTATTGTCGATTTATAGGAACTAATTTCAGTAGTTGAAAATTTTAATCAAATAAAATTTAATGATAATAATATTTAACTAGTAAAAGAATATATATATATATATATATATATATATATATATATATATATATATATATGAACAAATTATTATAGAGACAAAATTTTAAAATGGCAACAACTAAAGTTGCCATTATAAATTTTTTTATATTACATTAAAATCTACCCAACATTCTTATAATCCAATACACACACACACACACACTCACACACACACACACACACACACATATATATATATATATATATATACATATATATATATATATATGTATGTATGTTTAGGAAATGTTAACGAAATAAATGCCTTAACAAATAAAAATATATATATTGCAATTTTGCCATTATAATGTTTTATACCACGACACAAAAATTTTCATATTTCAGAACAATACTGTTCTTCAGGTGATATTTTAAAATATATGGTGGAAATTTGATTTTTTTGCGTCCTCATAAGTTAAAGGAGCTGAAATGTTTAGGTTAGAATTAAAATTAAATAATTATGGTATAACTAGCAGTATAGTCCGGCGTTGTAATGAAAGCTTTAAAACTAATCCATGTTCCTGGAGCTCAGACTCAGAATAAAATAAAGAATATTTGTGTAAAGTTTGGTGAGAATCGGATAAAAAAAATGTGGATTTGTATAAAGGACATACAGACAGATAAACAGACACACACACAAACATCTTCCCTTTTATATATATATATATATATATATATATATATATATATATATATTATTGATTTTCTGCACTATTGTAAGAAGTGCAACCTTGAAACTTCTGAATATCATTTCTTATATTTTTTGTCTATGAGTGTATCAAATTTGATTAAAATCGGACCACTCCTTCTATAACCCGATTTTTTCGATTATCGATTTTAAGTATTTATCGGGGGTACCTCGACACAATCCCAAGAAAGAACACTCACAGACGCTTATAGTATAACTGTGTAAATTTTCAAGAAAATTGGTTCAGCCGTTTCAGAGTCTATAGGTAACGGATACACACATACACACAGACACACACACACACAGAAAAATTTCCATTTATAAATAAGTTTAGATAAGATATATCGTAGTTATGAAAACCAAAAAAAGTATTGCGTAGGTAATTTACTTTAGAAAAATAATTTTAAAGTTATATTGGAGCTTAAGTTATAAATAAAAAATTGTAATTAATTCAGTTTTAGGAAAAATATTTTTGATCTTTACATAAAATGGTCAATTCATCTCTACGGTTCAGTAGTTCTTTATTTTTATGGAACCTTAAAATCTGCGGCTTTTCATTCAGTTACAAAGGTAACTCATGAGGCAGTACAAAATCAAATTTTAAAAACACATGTAATCCAACCTGCTGTTAAAAATTATTGTCTACCCATTTAAATAATCTATGGTCGCACTATATATCTTGTGTCCAAGCCACATTCACCTTGGTCGGGGTTGAGCCGGCTTTCTCCCCGATAGAGAAAGTTTCATTGGGATTTGTTTAAGGGCAGGGTTCCAAGTCCTGCCATGAACTATATATCTTACCCAGACAAAATTAAAAAGTGACATCAGACTACTTTGTTTCCTTTCGCGACCCAAATCTTCAACTTCATAATTGAACCTAGTTGTCATTTTTGATTGAACAATATTGGCACACCTACTAGCATATTCTCCAACTACTACTCCGTAATTTTCTAAATAACCATGAATTCATCTTATATATTCTAAATAAATCATTTTCACCATTTATTTTAAAATATCACCCGAAGAAAAACACTATTGAAAATTTTGTCTAGCGATATATATAATAATAATAATAATAATATATATATATATATATATATATATATATTATTTTGAACATTATTTTTACCGATACTCGTATTTAAGTAGATATTCTGTTTTTAATTAAACAGTATTTTATATTTATATCTACCGGCCTGATTATTATTTTCGTAATAAAAATTTATCGTAAATAATCAGGCCGGTAGATATAAATATAAAATACTGTTTAATTAAAAACAGAATATCTACTTAAATACGAGTATCGGTAAAAATAATGTTCAAAATAATTCATTACAAATTGTCGGTTGCTTATAACCAAGTTTCGTTAAAATTCGTTAATTTCCGTAACAATGTTTATATATATATATATATATATATATATATATATATATATATATATATATATAACGTAGAACACTTGGTATATTATTCAGGTAAATTACGATGGAGACGAACTCAAAAGAACTCAATGTTAAATTTCTTTATTTAAATTAACAAAGTAATATAATTTAGAAATTTTTTTTAGATATACTACAATTTCATGGATAATACATATTTCACCGCACAATGATGACCTTGCGGCTCGTCAGACCCAAATGATACAACAGTTAATTAGTCTTTAAAATCAGATTCATTATTTAAATTAAAATTTGCTATTAGAAATATGCAAGTGATTGTCAAGCGAATGTTTTAAAACGAATTATTTAAGGTGTTAAGTAATTGATCTTATTTTAATTATGTATTTTCTTTACTTCTGTGACTAATGTTGTATTCTGGGAAGTTAAACTGTTTACCATTAAAACCTACTTTAAAAATGACAAACCATACAACCCTGAAAACAGTCGTGAGGTGTTTTCGCAAGTGACTGATGAGTAAGAGAAATGTATTTGAATGATACACTAAGACATTAATTCAATGTTGCTTACAGAATTTATTGATTAAAATCTAAGAATTCATTTGTCTGTTAATTATCAAAGTGTTAATTATTTTGTTCTTCAGTTCCTTCGGTAAAATACTTTATTTATTTCCTTTCGTTCAAAATTAAATAAACTATTCATTGGCTATCAATTCTTGATTTTTCTTTGCTCAATCTTTTCGCTAACCCTACTAATTAAATTCATCTAACTCAATTAGTCCACTTGATTGAACAATCAAAATCGTAGCATCTTTGTTAATAAAAGTGAAGCCTTTTAATTTGAATCTGTTTTATTAAATTTTACTAATGTGAGGGTAGGGGGGATTTAGGTTTGAATCAAGATGTGTCCCGGAGGTCAACTTTTCCAAACAGCGCGATTTGACCTGGTTCTATTCTTAAGTCGGATATTGTTGCTTGTGCTCAACAAATAAGGATAAATTTATCGAAGACTTTAATTCAGTTTTAGAAAATTTTCTTCATATCAATTGCATTGATAAATTCTTTTATGAATATACACACAAAATTAATAATAAACTTTAGGATAAAAATTTGCTCATAAATAGCAAGTCTGACACTCTACGGCTGCGAATATACATCTCTGCTTTTTCAGCTTTTCAGTTAATAATAATTCTGTTACAACTACAACAATAATTACTACTACTACTATTAGTAACGTTACGGATGTGACTACCACTACTATGAATAATAATATTAATGAAAAACATAACGCAATCACAATCACTACTACGGAACAGTCTTCTGTTAATAATAATAACTGATATGACCTGTGCCTTCAGAAATAACGGCAATTGTTAGAAAGTTTCAACGCAGTGAAAAAAATAATCTTCAAACAATGTTTTGAGATTTAATAAAGCGGATATAAAGAATTCACAACTAAAATGGACGCCAATGAATCGTTTAATTAATCCATTATCTATATACTTCTCAAACATTCAATGCTAATCTGGGATTCGTTGAATAAACCTGGTATTGTATAAATCGATTTTGGCTCAATATATTTTCATGTTAAAAATTTGATGTGTTTGATGCAACCGTGAAATGGAAATCTTTTGAAAGATAATGATTAGAAACAGAACGACAAAATATATTTCAAGAACAACTTGATAGATAAAAAGTATTTGAGTGCCTCTTATGAAAGGCTCGAAAAAATAAGACGACAGTCTAAACTGATTAATTAAACGGTTCATTTTGCTCTGGAAGTAATTTTGTCAATATACAGAGAAGTATTTTATTTGTATACATAATTAAAACGACTAAGGGAAGTAATCACTTATTAATTTATTAAATTACCAACGTAAGATGATTTACCTCCCTTCCCAATATAGGTAGGACAGGAAATATATAAATACACATTGATAATTATTATATTTATTATTATTATTGTTTTTAATCATATCGCCCTATGTAACCCCCTGCCACTGGTGCACAGGGGTTTACATAGGAGGAAAGTTATGAGAAAGGGGGACAGGTTGTAGGGGGTGTCAGGAAGTGGGTAAGAGAAGGATGAGAATACTGATGAGAGTGGAGTGGATGGAGAAAGGAGCATGAAAGAGAAGATGCAGGTTAGTGAGATAGAAGATGAATATTGACTTTACATTTAAATTATTGGAGATTGTATCTGTTGGGGAAGCAAGTAAACGGAAGTAAATCCACAGGCGGGAAGTGCAAGAAAAGAAGCTGATGGAGTAGAATTTGCGTTTACATTTTATTGGTTTCACAGAAAAAGGGCGGGACCTAGTTAATCTTGTGGCTCGAGTAAATTCATAGGGGGCACCAGTGATGGTTTGATACTACTACTACTACTACTACTAATAATAATAATAATAATAATGGCCAGTGCTCCATCACAAAGGACTCTCATATTTCTTGATCTTACTTAGAGGTATTAAGATGTACAAGTGTTCTTTTGATGAATTAAGATGGTACCAAAGATTCACTTGTCATTTGCCTAACTATAACCTATTGTGAGTCACGAACTGTGCACCTCTGTTCATGAAAGTGGGTAATGCGTATCACTGCCGGGTGTCGAGAGGTTTGATTTTTTTTTTTTTAGTTTAAAGGGTGAAGTAGCCTTGGGAGTCACCACTAGATAATTGGAAATACCGTCAAACACCCTGTGATAGTATCTAGTCTACCCTTATTAGACGAGATATCATGATGGCTTTGTACATTTGTAACCCAGTGTTGTTTTGTTGTTCTTTCACCTAATGAAGGTGACCCTAGTCGGGGATCATGGAGTTAATATGAACGATCCTTGTTCTGAGCTGCATAGTATGGTAGGGCTGCATACAGTTATGAATTCGGAGTTTTCCTTCTCTTAGACCGGTTTTCCTTCTCTTAGACCGGTTTTCCTTCAAGGCTGTCTTACTATTTACCCATAGCTGAGAGGAGAAGAGTTGGATTCATACATTTCCCAAGGGTTTTAGTGGATGTAATGAAATCGCTGTGCGTTGTGGTGCAGTGGATATTGGCTCGGAACGAGAAATCGGGGAGTTGAGTTCGAATTCCAGTTGAATTCCTTGCATTCACTTACGCGCAAATACCCTTGGCAAAGGTAATAATCCGTCTCTTCCCTCCAGTTATGGGTTAAATAATATGACAGATTGAGTTCTATAGCCTTGGCAACCAGTCTACCACAGAAAGTAATAGCAACCTACTGCGGGAAAATCTTCTGCCCAGTCAGTCATGTCTCTTCGAGATATGATCCTCCAAGCGTTTATCACGTATGGCATTTAACTGACTGATTGAAATCGATTTGACTCGCTTGATGAAGTCGAGGAAACGTGTCAAGAATTCTTCAATTATAAGCCGGCTGAATGGTACTTTGACCAGATCCGAAAGCTTGCAGATCGATGGCAGAATGTCTTGGAAAATGATGGTCTTTATTTTGAGCAATAATTTTTGTTGTTTATGTGAGTAAAATTTCAATTTTTGCAAGTGTTTTCTGGTAACCTTAGATTACTTGGCGAGTAAAATTTCAATTTTTTGCAAGTGTTTACGAACTTTTTCTATGAACATAGAAATCAAAACGTGATAATAATAAAGAACATAATAATAATAATAAATCTAAAACTAGTCATGTTGAGTTTGGAGCTCTGGGTCTGATAAAGAAAGGAACTCAAAAACAAATCAATAGAATCTTCGACGAACCCTCTCCCAAGGAAATAAAAAAATAAATCTAACAACGCAGCCTATATTTTACGAAGAACTTTATCTGTTTAATTTTTGTTGTTAATAGCCTTTTTTCGTTGTTCATTTAAGTAGAAACGATGTCTTTCATAGTCAAAAAAATATCTTGCGTAATATTACGTTTTGACGTAATAAACTCTAGCGTCAATTTAGGCCTCGCACTAACGAAAGAAAAAAAATGATTTTCTACCACAAAATGAACCTGTTAAAAAAAATTAATAACTTTTTAAAAATTATTAAAAAATACTTTGATCTATCCTGTCAATGATTTTGCCGAGAAAACTTTGTTTTTATTTAGTTTGAGGCCTTTTCCTTCATACTATGCTGTTTTTTCAGCGATTTTTTGGAGGTACCTAGATCTTTCCCAAGGGTATATGTGCGTAAGTGACTGCAAGGAATTTAACTAGAATTCGAACACGGCATCCAGATTTGTCGTTCCAAGTCGATATCCATTGCATCACAAAGCACATTCAGTCAGTTAAGTACCATACTTAATACACGCTTATGCGATCATGTCTCGAAAGAGACATGACTGACTGGGCAGAAGATTATCCCTCAGTAATTTGCCATTGCTTTCTGCAGTAGACTGGTTTGCCGACCAAAGCTACAGAACCCAATCTGTCCTATTATTTAACCCATAAATGGAGGTAAGAGACGGATTAATACCTTTCCCAAGGGTATTTGCACATTAACTTTAGTCAATTAGCGTGTTTAATTAGACGTGCCATTCCTAGACATGGATTACGATATATTTGCATGAGTACAGTCAGTCAGTTAAGTGCCATGCGTTAAACACGCTTAGGCGATCATGTTTCGATTATCCCGCAGTAGGTTGCCATTGCTTTCTGCGGTAGACTGGTTGCCAGCCAAGGCTATAGACCGCAATCTGTCCTGTTATTTAACCCATAACTGGAAGGAAGAGACGGATTAATACCTTTCCCAAGGGTATTTGCGCGTAAGTGAATGTAATGAATTCAACTGGAATTCGAACTCGGCTTTCCGATTTCTCGTTCTGAGCCGATATCCACTGCACCACGACGCACATCCACACAAAGCACATTACTTCCCCTTAAAAAATATGTTTTAATAGAAAACGTAAGCGTTATTCGACTGTTTCATAATTTTCTTCACATTCAGTAGCTACTGAACCAGAGGGGACAACACTCCAAATTGTCTCTTTAAAACTCCTGTTATTTAGAATTCATAACGAATGTAGTAATCAAACTATCGACGTTCCAACTACTAGTCTCACTTGCCTGGCTAAAGATGATTTTGGGCGTTGACCTAGGATTTCTTCCTTTGTTTAATTATAATTTACTTTTTGGATTTATTTACAAAAATAAGTCAAAGCAGATTTACTTCTCATGTTACAAAATTACGAACAAAAAAAAAAACAAAAATACTATCAATAGTTCACCAAAGCCGTCAGAAAGAATAACTATATGTCATTAATTTTGAAATTGTATTTGTTATATTTTCTGCCCGAGTAAATTAGAAAGTTTAAATATATACTTAGTTTTATTCTCACATGTAATAAAGAATTATGCTTTTTATATAATTAAAAGTAAAAAGATGAAAAATATGCGAAGGAGACTGACACAAAACATAAAAAGTAATGTATGATCAAGCTGGTCTCTCCTACTTACTAAACGCGATATATCATTTTTATGGTAACAAGAGATCTGTTCACATAATGGTGTTTCTACCACTAAAATAAGGAATCTATTATTAGCTAGTAGGTGAGATTAGGCCGCGTGACCGATGACTGTGATTTAGGTTAGAGAATGCATTTAACAGAAATTGACCTTATATAAACACACACACACACACACACACACACACACACACATATATATATATATATATATATATATATATATATGAGTAGGTTCTAGGTTAGCTTTTTATTTATTTGCTCTACTATTGTATTGAGTGCTTTACGTGTTAGGTTCCTCGTCTCTGTTTTTTTTTTTCTTTCGGCTAGTACTTTGACTAATGTTCAAGTGCTTAGTTCGTTTCTTTTTTTTTTGTTTCCATTTTTCCCCTCCGCGTTTATACTCGGTGGATTTTTTGAGACATGTTCAAAGATAAATTTACAGTTATATATATATATATATATATATATATATATATATATATATATATATATATGTATACCTCACCTTACTTCGGTAATTGGTTCCAGGAGAGACGATCTAAGTCGAAAAACGACATGAGTAAAAAAAAAACTTAAGTCGAATTTATTTGTCTCGAGGCTAAACCACAAATAACAATTCCCAGCTTTGTATTTTATTTATAAATGCATTTTTAATAATATATGGTCAATAAGAATCTATTTTAAACTTACAAAGAAATCAATTTTAGTTTTTTAAAAAGTACAGAAAAGTATTCTGAATTTACGGATACTTGTAAATGTAGATGTTTACAATTTGGTGATCTTTACAGTACATTGCGGACTCTTTATTTGTGAATGCGGTTTGCTCTAAGGCATTATAAAAATGATTACGTAAGGTTAAATAACAAATACAGTTATTCAAATTATTTTACGATAGTAGAAAATAGATTAATTTATGTTAAATTTACCAATGTTTACATTCAATTTTTTATTTACATCTCAGAAGTGGCTGCGGGTCGTCAGATTTCACTATTTGTAGCGGAAAGACGTAAATTTCAATAAAATGACTTAGACTTGATTTTTATTATCCCATATATTTTTTGACAAACGAAATATTATCAAGAACGATTTAACTAGAGGTGTACCTGCCCACACACACACACACACACACACACACACACGCACACACACAGAGAAAAGGCCCTGCCAGCATTCTGGTTCCTCCCCATCTATTGTTCTCCTATCTTTTGCTCTGTCTAGCAAGTTTCCTGAATGTTTTAATAATCTGTCTACTAATATCCCTTTCGCTCAAGTTTTTAGTGTTTACAACCAACTGTAGTGTTTGTGAAAATATTGACTTGAAAAATCTGTTATGCATGATATTCATCGTGATTAGTCGTAGTGTAGAAATCGAATCAAGTCTGTTTGGATTTTTGTTATTTTTTTTTGTTTTGTTTTCTTCTTGTATTTGTGAAGAAGAAATTCGTCCTTCTAATCAACATTGTTTTCAAAAAGACAATATTTTTATTGGTTATATGGTGCACCATGTTTATCACTTCAGTCAATAGTGTGTTATTGTACAACTTGCAAAAAGAGTTCGTATAATTTTGCATATATTAACCCATGTACAATATAAAAAATATGAATAAAATTTGTTATATTTAAAACTTTATTCTCAGTAATTTCTTGTGTGTATTTTTAAAGTCGGTTTTTCTTTCTTTGTTTCTTTGATACATTTAATGTAAAAAGATATAACTAAGATTTTCTAACATTTCTGGAACAGGATAATGTTCTGATCAACCTTAAATTTCACATAATGAACGATTCTAAAATAATCCCTATTTTAGCGACTATATGTTTTAGAGAAAACATTTAGCGTTACACAAATTCAATCCGTTGCCATCTTTATCAATATATCGATCATACTCTCCGCAAAAACACAAACGTGATTAATCGAGAAAAATGGATTAAGTGCATTGACAAGGATGGTGGTTATTGTTGTGAATTCCAGAGGAGGAACCGCCAAAATAAAGAACAACAAAAACCGGTATGGAGACAGAAAGTAGGTCATATTGAACGTAATATACAAACTGGAACGCGGGTTAGTCAATTCAGGAATACTATTAGTAGAAATAAATATATACAAATCTTGAAGTGAAATAGTATGTCCGGGTAACTTATTCTCGCTGAGTGGAGCTCAGAGCTAGTCTGGTCTCTGGCTAACTTCGGTATCTGTCGGAACGCTTTGATAACCCTAACGGATCTCTACGATTACTCTCCACTGTAAGCTGCAACTACAACTGAGATTCCAGATCTTCAACTGCTGTTCTCTATATAGTAGGATTATATGTACACTCAGTCGAGTTCATTATAATATACATAAAGGGGGAGATCCCACAACAGTTATATTGAAAAAATAAATATTGTGTAAAATAAATGCTTATAAATCACACTGAATATTTACGTATATAATTGTGAACGAACTTTTAAGGCATTCACCTTCCTGTACCATATACTGTGATCATGAAAATGGTTGGTAGAAAAGTAGACGATGATCTATGATGCATTTTAATTTCTGGCAATCTTAATAGCACAAATGAAACAGAAATACAGCAATCTGTATCGGTGATTCTGTAATAAAATTTATCGTCGCTTCAGAAATGAAGCCTCCTATTTTTATCTCCATGACACCAGGGGTGGTAGAAGACAGTAGTGATGAAGCCGTCTCCAAAATAACCTATCATTCCATTTAGCCTTATTGCAAACGGTGGTCTGGAAAACACGGTGGTTATCTCCAAGTTCTTCTACTCGGAAAATGACATCCATTATGGTTCACTGACGCTTTTTAAATATTCACAGATTCTGACCGGGTCTGGGTTCAGTTAGTTGGTGCTTAATGCGCTTCAGCAGTGGCTATATCAAGGTTTTTGCCAAAACAGAACATTTTTCTAACACTTTTTTCTGCTATCAAAACGCCTACAAACAATGTTATTGGTTGGTTGTTTTGTTTTTATGGCAAATCAACCTCGGCGAGTCATTTATTGCCAACTAAACTTTATTTATTTATTGCTGGTAATACATTTTTCTTTCAGCAATTTATTGTTGTTTATATAAGTGTTTGTGTCGAGTAATACCTTTTTCTTTTCGAGTATCAAGATTCATTGGGATTTGTTTTTAAGAGCAGGGTCCCCAAGTCCTACCCTGGTTATTTAACCCATAACTGGAGGGAAGGGACGGGTTAATACCTTTCCCAAGGTATGTGAATAAGTGAATGCAGGGTATTCAACTAGAATTCGAACTCGGCTCACTGATTTCTCTTTCCGATACGATATCCACTCCACCACAACGCACATCCGTCACTAAACGCTTACGGCACCTGGTATTCCCAAGCGGTCACCCATCTAAGTACTGACCAGGTTCAACGTTGCTTAACTTCGGTGGTCGAGCGAGAATCGGTTTATTCTACGTGATAGGCCGTAAGCCATGACAAACAATGTTTTGGAGCTGAAAATTTGCTGTAATATTACTATTTTCTCTGAATTTATTGTGGCTTTGTGGAAAAAAATAACATTACTTTTGGAGCATCCTTTTTATGAATGGGGATGGAGCAAAACGGAAAATAGATACGACCTTCGGAAACCACTTATTATGGTCCAATATACATAGGCCTATAATAAAACTAATAACAAAGACAATAATTAGTACAATGTTTATCATTATTTTTTTTACTATGGCTTCATCACGACATGGCTAAGTTTCACGGACCCCTTGAACCTCTTAATCCGACCTTTAATCCGAGGTGAGGTGGAAATTGCTATTGTTAATGGTGGCTTGCTCTAAAACGCAGTACATACAAGGTTCCTCGGATTCGGGCTGGAAGGAGTTTAGAATTTCATTTGGCAAAATTCATCACAGCTTCTAGAAAACTTCTGAACCATTTTAGCTGTATAGCTGTTCTGGTGGTTTTAGTAAGAAATAACGCTGTTTGGTCGAAATATCTCCTTTGATAGTAATAACTTTGTCATTCATCTGTATAAATCAGGGGTCGGCAACCTTTTGGACAGTAAGGGCCGAAAAGATATGTAGAGTCATGGAGGAGGGCCAAACAGCTATGGCTCCGGTGTCATGGAGAAGAACCATGACATTAAATATGTGAATAAATTTTTTATGTGTTTGAAGAAAGCAAGGATTCAATATAATTTAATATCTGACAGAAATTTCATTAAAAAATATAACATCTTAAAAATAAATGTTTCATAAATCAGTATTGAAAGAAAAATTCAATTAAATCGGTTGAAAACACTATTTTATATTCATTTAAAAGCGCCCACTCACGAAAGTAGTTTCACAGAAAAAGTGAAAGTGAGGCTGTACGCTAATTTTGGCGATCCCTACAAATAAAAAATAAAAGTAAGACACATTCTACAGGTAAAAAGAAATATCTTTTTAAAATTTCGATGCAATATATTCAGACTATCAACTGTCACTTTGGTTTGGTTTACCTATATTTATATCGTGTCCATAGTAAGGTAGCGGGCCGGACAAGATTCATTCGAGGGCTGGATGTGGCCCGCGGGCCGGACAAGATTCATTCGAGGGCTGGATGTGGCCCGTGGGCCGGGGGATGCCGACCGCTGGTATAGATCAAAGAAAATAATTCTAAATGGTTATTCACAAAAGATGGAATTAATCGAAAGTCCTGATTAAAATAGAAACAACGTTGTTAATTTCCTCTTGAATGCTGGAGCATTTTTTGTTAGATTAAACAAAATAGGATCTCTCAAACGATCACGAATAAGATAGCTCATGCTTTGAGATTTGGTTTTATTTCTGAGATGAGGTATTGTAATTATTTACATTGTTCGGACTATTGTTCTCATCTTTGTTGTCATATTGACGACGTTTCGGCCGTTACTCGCTACGGCCTTCTTCAGGTGTTTAGCATTTTGAACATTTATTTCGTTCGCTGGGGTAGATTGTTCTCGTTCCATTTATCATGCCACTTCTGAATTTCTCAGTGTTAGTTATTTCCCTTTAGCACAACTCTCTAAGTTTTTTGTTGTTCACTACTGCTTTCACCAGGTATTGAACTTACAACTCTTTGGGTCAAGTCACTTTTGAATCCAACCAACGCTTTTATCCATTGGGCCATGTGTCAGTTGGTTGGATCCATTATGCGATGTGTCAGTTGAAACCATTAGGTCATGTCTCAGTTTGATCCATTGAGCCATGTGTCTGTTGATTGGATCTATTAAGCCATGTGTCAGTTGGAACCATTAGGCCATGTATCAGTTTGATCCATTGGGCCATGTGTCAGTTGATTGGATCCATTGGGCCATGTGTCAGTTGATTGGATCCATTGGGCCATGTGTCAGTTAGAACCATTAGGCCTTGTGTCAGTTTGATCCATTGAGCTATGTGTCAGTTGATTGGATCTATTGAGACATGTGTCAGCTGGAATCATTAAGCCATGTGTCAGTTTGATCCATTGGGCCATGTGTCAGGACACATGGACTAATGAATAAAAGCGCTGGTTAGATCTGGTGACTTATTATACCTATACATTATTACATTTATTTATTTATTCTACCTATCGTCATTATTTAAAAGCCTATTATGCAGCTTAAAAGTTTTATCATTGACAATATTCATATTATCGTTTAATAGTAATGCAATAGTAATTGAACTGTTTTGCTCAGTTGAAATAATTGCTTGATTTTCTTTTCTTACTTTTAGATATAATAAAGCTTTTATAGGTTCCTGTTCTTTCTTTCCTATTATTTTCCGTTTAATTGTAATCATGGCTTGTTTAAACAAAATCGTACCTCATAAATATAGCCTAGACTGTACTCATCATCTTAATCACTGTACTAATCATAGCCCCGACTGTACACTAATCATTTTACTAATTACTATTTGTCTCATTATTTGCCCTTATTTTTCGTTTAATTGTAATCATAAATGTTTAACAAAAATCATACCTCATAAATATAGCCTCGGCTGTACCATTTACTAATAATTTTACTAATTACTCATTTTTTCTTTATTTGCCATTATTTTTCGAGTAATTGTAATCATGGCTTGTTTAACTAAAATCATCACTCATAAATATAAACTAGGCTGTAGTTTACTAATTACTAATTTTTTCTTGATTTGCCCTGCTGAAATTAGGGTGCGCCTTATACACCGTCAAAAACTCTAAATAATATAAATCGTGGTTTAAGATATAAATAATAAAGTCAGGCAATATATTTCTTCATCATTTCATGAAAGAAAGAAAAACATTGAACAGAAAATAGTCGAACTGATAGCAGCTCTATTTATCGAAACCCCTAAATTAACCTCAAAAGGTCAAAGTATAAATTACCGTTTACAGTTTTAGCAGGGGGGGATATTTTGTCAACGATGCTTTCGACAATGATTCGACGTTGTTGCACATTTGACTTTTTTGTCACGGTAATATTCTTGACTTTCACCTGCAATTACTGTCATCATTTATCAATAGCCAAGTGGTTAGAACATTTTGCACGCCTACGCTGCTGTTGGATTACGCTGGTGGAAAACATCGATCGTCTTGACAGACAACGAATAACGAGGAACGCGTATATATAAAAATATAATTTTCATATTTTTATTCTTTGTCGGTGACGGTTGTGTGTAGTAGGAAGGTAGCCGGGAAGATATTCCACACATACGAGGAAGCCGTCAGGGAGTCGTTAGCCAGTCTCTGCTTCTTCAGCCAGTGGGGACCGCTCTCTCTCTCTCTCTCTCTCTCTCTCTCTCTCTCTCTCTCTCTCTCTGTCTGTCTGTCTGTCTGACTTCGATCAGAGACCCCAGACTTATATAACTCCAAATTTCTCATGCATTTTCGCCTTTTAAGGTTGTCGCTTAACTGACGTCATCTATGGCCAGATACATCTATCAGTCATCTTCTTTTGTTATCACCTTTCAAGCTAGTTGTCGCCCGTGTTTCTGCCTTTGATGTTGCACCCCGCCGCCACCATCCACGGCCGGATATTTTGGTCAATCGTATCTATTGCCTGTGTTTCTGTCTTTGTTGTCCCTCTGACACCATCCTCGGCCAGATATGTCTGTCAATCATATATTTGCCGTAAAAGATCATATATTAAACTGAGACCAGAGTTCGAATTTCACAATGGTCAATTTGTCAAGGAAGTGAGTTAATGATAATACTGGTTTGGAGAGAGGATCTCGGCTTGCGGTACATTTGGGAAGTCAGTGAAAATGAATTCTAAAGGGTTGACCCAAGCCTTGTGAATTCAAATTCGGTAGAAATGAATCCTAAAGAGTTGACCCAAGCCTTGTGAATTCAAATTCGGTAGAAATGAATCCTAAAGAGTTGACCCAAGCCTTGTGAATTCAAATTCGGTAGAAAAGAAAAACTGTTTGGAAGCCGTCGATGATTGTGTTTGCATGAAATAGCAAGTCATCATGACCGAGCGTTTGTGTCGTGTTCAATTACTGACCACGCCAGATTATGCGTTCTCTTCCAGAAACTGTAATTAATGTCCTGATAAACTACACGTTGGCTATGCAGACGTTGAAGAAACCTAAATGTGCCTGAGCATTTATCAGAAATAGGGATTATCTTGTTACCGTAGCAAAACTCCATCAGTCTCGAAAGCCTGACGGATATCAACTTGTATATATATATATATATATATATATATATATATATATATATATATATATTTTATCTTTGTGATAATGTTGCGTTCATTTCCTATACAAAAGTCTTACGATTCCGAAAGAATACTATTTATTCGATCCTTAAAAGAGGATGGAAAATGCAACATGGAGATCCAAAGACGCATTGGCATGGCCAAAGACGCATTTCAGAAGCTAACCAGATTACTGAAAGACAGGAAAATATCATTAGAAAGAAAGAAACGAGTGCTGGATTGCTATGTGATATCTGTCCTTCTGTATGGAAGTGAATGTTGGACGATCTCATCAAAGATGAAGGAGAGGCTTGAGGCAGCAGAAATGTGATTGTACAGAAGGATGTTGAGGATATTATGAACGGAGCACGTGTGCAACGATGACGTGTTGGAAAGAATGCAAACGGGAAGAAAACTCCTACTAAATATCAGGAAGAGATAAATGAGGTTCTTGAGACACGTAATGAGGAGTGAGAGTCTAGAGAACTTAATACTCACAGGTCGGGTAAATGGAAGAAGAGACAGAGGAAAGAAGCGCGAGACGTACTTGTTAGGTCTGAGCAAATGGTTGACGGAGTAGGGCTTAGAAGAGATACCAAGAGAAAAATTATTGAGAGCGACAAGAGACAGAGCCCAGTGGAAGTCCATGATCGTTTATGTCCTGAAGGGACACGGCACTTTAAAAGAATAATTGTATTGGCACGTTCGTTCTCACAGGACTCGACGATTAAAAGCGATTAATGGTATAATAATTGTGAGTTCAATCCCTGGGATGTGTAGCAAGAACCCAGATTCGTTAAGCAGTAAGAGCTAACCACAACTGAGTAGTACTAAGAGATATCTCAAGACATAGACATCATGATCTATACCTCTAGATTAAATAATGGATTTAATGTTTTTTCTCGTTATACATATATTTCTTTGGTCAACTGTATTATTTATTTTCAAGTGAGATGAAGATTGTATGACGCGGAAAATGAATTCGGCATGCCGGGTTCGAATAAAGTTCGATTCTATCTCGTTTAATTCTCTCTAATGCTTTTCGGAAAAGTGATGAATTCTTCCTCCAGTGATTGTTTAAATGGTAGTATAGACTTCGTTTTTTTGAGAAGAAAACAAGGCTAGGTGAAGGAAATATTCTGAATTCCAAACAAAAATGAAGGATAGACGGTGCTAATATAGCGTGAGGTCTACCTGCCGTTTCGACTATAGCGTGAGGTCTACCTCCCGTTTCGACCATAGCGTGAGGTCTGCCTCCCGTTTCGACTATAGCGTGAGGTCTATCTCCCGTTTCTACTATAGCGTGAGGTCTACCTCTCGTTTCGACCATAGCATGAGGTCTACCACGCGTTTCTACTATAGCGTGAAGTCTACCTCCCGTTTCTACTATAGCATGAGGTCTACCTCCCGATTCGACCATAGCGTGAGGTCTACCTCCCGATTCGACCATAGCGTGTGGTCTACCTCCCGATTCGACCATAGCGGGAGGTCTACCTCCCGATTCGAACATAGCGTGAGGTCTACCTCCCGTTTTGACAATAGAAATTATAACCTCCCACCCCAACCACAACAGCTCAGATAAGCTTCATTTTACCTCATTAATTGAGATACGTCAGTAATAACATTAAAAGTTATTCTCTGTTAGGTTGAAGTTAAAAGAAATACAGATCATTTGCTGTTTAGATATTTCCAATTTAAGATGCGATTAAAATCAACAAAACAACCTTTCATTTTTATTTTTTTGAGAAATTACTGCCTCCAGAAATTGTCATTATTATCTTGATATACACTTCTGAAAAATTTTGAATATTTGAACAGGGTACCTAAACGAAGTATACTATGAACTTTTGCTGATACCGACTTTGAGAGATTTACAGAAGCGCCGACATTCTTTTCGACTGCCTCCAGTAGGTACAATGGCGCTCTGTGCGTTGAGGTCTAATGGATATCGGCATGGAACGAGAAATCGGAGATCTGAGTTCGAATTCCACTCGAATTCGTTGCATTCACTTACGCACAACTATCCTTGGGAAAAGTATTCATTCACAATTTCTCCCTCCATCTATGAGTTTAATAGCAAGACAGATTGGATTGCTTAGCCTTGGTTGGCAACCAGTCTACTGCAGAAAGAAATGAGACCCTACTGCGGGAAAACCTGCCTAGTTAGTCATTAATCTAAAAAGCTATGATCGCTCAAACGTGTATCACGTATGACATTTAACTGACTGATAATAATTATATTTTTTGGCTGTAGTAATTTCTAAAGTGATGTGCGTTGTGGTGCAGTGGATATCGAGTCGGAACGACAAATTGGTGAACCGAGTTCGAATTCCAGTTGAATTCCTTGGATTCACTTACACACAAATACCGTTGGGAAACGTATTAATCCGTCTCTTCCCTCTAGCTATGATTCAAATAACAAGACAGATTGGATTCTATAGCCTTGGCTGGCAATCAGTCTACCGCAGAAAGCAATGGCAACCTACTGCGGGAAAATCTTCTGCCCAGTCTCTTTCGAGACATGATCGCCCAATGCGTGTATCACGTATGGCACTTAACTGAATTTCTAAAAAAATGTCAAGACAGTAAAACACATTAACTTTTCCTTTTCAAACAACGAATGAAAAGTAAAATTTTCAAATTTTATAGCTTTAAACTCAAACATTTTGGCGTCTGTTTTCATCGATTCTGCTAATTTAATAATAATGGACACATTGGTTCCCATGTGCCAATCAGGAATAACGACGTCTGACGTAAACTTGAAAATTTATTTACTGTCAATAAATTGCAGAATATGATCATGCTTCAGACATTGGTGGTATTTGGTTATCTTAAAGTTATAACCAGATTTAAATTTAAACCGATCAATTGATCATCGGTTTCCGATGTACAAATGAGCATATATTTTTCTTAGTCATATACACATCTCAAACACGCGCACAAAACACACACACACATGTACACACAAGTGTAAATATACTTCTGCGTTCCTCGGTTTAACCACACACAGATGCACGCACCTACTCATGCTAACACTCACATACGCACATATATATATATATATATATATATATATATATATATATATATGTATTATATAACATCTGGGTTTCTAGAACTGTTCATTCCATATTTATTTATGTCTACACACACACATATATATATATATATATATATATATATATATATATATATATATATATTAGAAATTCAAAGATGTCGGATGCACATTTCGACATGAGATCTCTAACAGAGATTCCACGTCACCTCAGCGACATTGTTCTGTTCTAAATGAAGAAGGCCCTGGGGTAAAGGGGGAGGGGCAAGGTTAACAACGGTCAAGAATTCAGTGTTCCCTTAAGGTCAGGGAAGTGGGATTTTTTTAAGTTGGGGAATTGGGTTAAACAAAACAGAACATGTCAGACCTGGGAGGGGCGGAGATTACAGGGTGTATAGAGACAAGCGAAAGACGGGGTATCAAATATCAAATGGTAGAGGCTAGTGAATGTTTACAGGGGTTTGAAACGGTATATTTAGGAGGGGGAGGAATAGATTTAAATGTAAGATCTTAAAATTTTTTAATTAAGTTTATCCATTACAGGAAGTCATGAATTTAGAGTTATTAAAGCAATATATATATATATATATATATATATGTGTGTGTGTGTGTGTGTGTGTGTGTGTGTGTGTGTGTGTGTGTTAACAAAGGAAAAAGGGGGTTTAGTAAAGGAATCCATATTTTATAAAGATAGACAACTAAAGGAGTTAAATTACTTTTTTAATGTTAGGATTTTGAGCTGTGTGAAGAGGTGTATTTAGTTGGGGAAGGAATGGGTTTAAATATAAGATCTTAAAAAAATTTTAATTAAGTTTATTTAATTAAACTTTTTATGTAGATGCGAGCTAAATGTCAATTACAGAAAGTTGTAAGTTTAGAAATTATTAGAGAAAAAATATATATATGTGTTAATCAAGGAAAAAAGGGGTTTAGTAAAAGAATCCATATTTTATAAAGATAGGCAATTAAAGGAGATTGGAATAGGAAGGTAGGGGGGTTAAAATACTTTTTTAAGGTTAACGTTAAAGTAAAATTAAGATTAAAATTTAAATTGAATCCATTTAATTTATATTCTAACATCTAGCAAACGGGGATTTAAATTCTAAATTTAAGTATTCAAAAAAATTACCTTGTGGCGGCACTGACTGATAAATTCCCTTCTAAGATCCAGTAGCCGGTGTTGGTGGAGGTATTTTAATTTTTTCCAGTAAACATAGACAGCACCTATCACGAAAATTCCTCGGAATACGGGCTGAACCTACTAGTTTCCAGCTAATTTCAGGATCCAGCCCTTCCTCTTTCATTTTCCAGAATGCTCGTGAAAGGTCTGTCTGGTACATCTGAACGGGGTTCGAAAAAGAATACCTGTGGTTATACAGTCTTTGTTTGAAAGGACCGGCGGACATACCAATATAGGTCCAGAAGTCGTTTTTATTGTTTGATGGAGAAATGCGGGCTTCATAAATCACCTGGGTGGATTTTCATTTTCCCTCCACCGGGCAGGCGTCCACAGAATTACAGCTGCATTCTTTTAGAATTCCGGACCTAGATTCAGCATTGTGCAAGTTCACCAGAATACTCCTATTATAGGAACCAATAAGGCTGTCCATATTCAGGGTGCAGGAATAACTAATTTTAAGGGTGTACCTATTAAAAATCTTCCGTAGAGGGTTAGTGCTATTAAAATTTTTGTCTATTAACTTGAGAAAATATTTACCAATATTGATGTTAGTTAGTTTACAATAAAGGGGGTTAAACCAAATTATCTTTCTTTTTCTACAGTTTCCTTTATTTTTATTTTTGGATGATTCGGAGTCTATTGTAGGTTTATTATATGTTAACTTTTTTTTTGAAGGGCTTTATCGTAAATATTTTACTTGCGTTGAAAGTTTTAATGTTGGATGATAATTGGTTGATTCTATTATTCACTATATTGTATATCTTTATATGTTAACTTATATATATATAAGTTGTGTCGTACGTGATATCTGCTTGGGCGATCATGTCTCAAAATAGACAAGAATAACTGGGCAGAACATTTTCCCGCAGTAGGTTGCCATTACATTCTGCGGTATACTGGTTGCCAACCAAGGCCATAGAACTCAATATGTTCTGCTATTTAACCCATAGCAGGAGGAAGAAGTGACGGATTAATACCTTTTCTAAAGGAAATGCAACGAATTCAATTGGAATTCGAACTAGGCTCTCCGATTTTTTGTTCCGAGCACTGCATCACAACGTCTGTTCTTTCTCCAGCTATGGGTTAAATAGCGGGAGAGATTGAGTTCTATAGACTTGGTTGGCAACTAGTCTACTGCAGAAAGTAATGGCAACCTACTTCGGCAAAATATATTCCGCCCAAATGTAAAGTGACGTAATGGTTTATTAATCTCTCTTGGTATTCATTGTGTTAATATTGATCCGCTTCATGGAATATTTTTCCGTATTGTTATTCTTTTTCTCTTGAACTCTATTATAATGTCTTTAGTTTCTCAAGTTATTCATCTATTGTTTTATATATTATATTTCTTCAGACGGAAAATAATGAGGTTTTTCATAATTTCTTCCATCTTTTCCTAATTATAGCAAAATTGGATTGTAAACTTTTACGTCATTGATTCCATTTTGTATGGCTCAATAAATTATCAATATTGAATCAAACTATATCAATGAAACAGTGTTCCAATAAAAATTCATAATTTTAAGGTTTCTTTTTTAAAGAAAAAATTCATCAATTTTTGTATTCGTTTGACGGCTTTTCTTGCTTCTCAGTGGAATCATCCAATTGTTGTTCCCAGGTATATTTTGTTATTTTGAGGAGAACATCATTTTCCTTATCTTTTTTCTTTCAAATGTTGAAATATAATACACCCTTTCTTTCTTTCTCCAATAAATCAATCATTTTCTTTACTGGCTGCCAACAATTCTCATTTATACTTTTAAATCGATCTCATTCTTATCGTTTTCAATATTCAATAGATACTTTCAGCATACATACAGGGCGCGATGGATGAATGGTCGTCTAAATGATGCAAAAATTTAAAATAACACTGACATCTCATTTTAACAGATATATTTACCAAAATTACATAAAAATATCTTGAAATACTAAAGATTAAATTTATTCAGTAAAATCACCATTGGCTTAAACCATGCAGTACTGATTTCTATATCCTCAATGTCTATATCTATAAATGCTCTGCAGGGTGCGATGGATGAATTGTCGTTTAAATGACACAAAAATGAAAATAACACTGACGTCTCATTTTAACAGATATATTTACCAAAATTACACAAAAATATTTTGAAATACAAACAAGTAAATATATTCAATAAAATCACCATTGGCTTAAACCATGCAATACTGATTCCTATGTCCTCAATGTCTATATCTCTAAATGCTCTAAATATATTTACCGAAATGACACAAAAATTATCTTGAAAAACTAAAGAGTAAATTTATTCAAGAAAATTGTCATTGGCATCAACCACAGCCCCCAGACGACTTCTGAATCTTCGTAACTCTTCTCGACGATCTCCTTGTTTAAGTTGGTGGATGCTGCCTTCATTTCATCTTTGGTCTTACAAGGAGTTTTGCTGTTCTCATGCTTAACTCCGCCACACCCATAAAAATCAAGGGATTTGCAGTCTGGAGATTGAGATGTAAGGAGTGAGCTGGGGTGGGGTTTGCAAAAATTGTCTGACAGCCACGATTAGGTTCTCCTGTTTATGTGGTATTGTGCAGAGTCCGGTTGCAAGATATAGAAGCTTCAAGCAGCCACCCTCTTGACCCAGAACAGCACTACCTCCTCAAAGCCCTTGATATCGGTCTTCAAATTGAGTCTGAGGTCCTATGGATAGGATAAATGGAGGTATAAAGTTGCTATTCATGCGTGATGTCTCCTAACACCTTCATAATCCCCATTAAACTAGCTCACCTCTTTCCAAATCTTCTTCATTGTCTTTGCATTGATACATTAACATTCTGAAATTTTCGTATTAGTGCTTCCGGTGCGAATGCCAAGCAGTACGGCATGCCGTTTCCAAATTCATGGCGGCGTGAATTGCTTCATCATACTCTTTTTCTCACAGACAGTGCCCAACTGACCCTAGTATATTGTGCAGTCGGCAAAATAAAAATAAAAAAGAAACAACACAGATGCAAAGATTTAAAATATAAAATGATGGCAATTTTATTATTGCATCATGTTATATATAAACGAAATGAAATTAACCGACATAGTTATTTAAATTTATTTTTTAACGTTATTTTGAATATATACTCTTGTTTGAGTGGATGCTCTGTTTTTCTTTGAGTAAACAGTATATATATATATATATTAGGGTAGGTTGATTTTCTACCTTTTTTGAATATCAAAAAAGAATCGCCCAGGTAAAGTTGGGTGTTGGTATGATAAGTACTGACACCAAAAAGTAGGTTTGTAACTTTCTCCAATTTTTGAGCATTTAGTTTAAAAGATCGTCTAATATGAAGCACTTGAAAATCCTTGTTTTTCATACTTTTAGATATGAAATTGCTTAAAAAATTTATAATTTAAATTCAGAAAAGTTTGTTACTTTATATTATTCAAATGAAATGAATACTTCAACGGACTGAATATGCAAGAAATTTTGTTAGGAAAATATGCATCTTCCAGCAGGATTCGATCGTGTGACACCTATAGAAGAAGACACCAATTAATCTGACTTAGTCTTAAGCACTCGCCAATGGAAGATTTCATGGTTCAAATATGAGTAGAAATAATGTTCAGACAAATAAATTCAAATAAATATCATTTCGTAACTTTCCGTAAGATTTCGTAATGTTGTCTTTGTTTACGGAGCAGATAAGGATATTGGGAAAAAGACTTGTATTTATATGGCTTAATTCGACCTTGTTTAATCAGAGACAAAAATACTAATTTTCCCATCATATAATTCTAAAATAATTCTAAAATCGAGTGAATTCAAAACGTATTCTAAATTATTCTGATTATTTCAATTATTACGAATAAACGGGAGATTTCTACGGCTTATATATGTATTCACGTCAAAAATGACGCAAATATATCGATATGTTTTCTAAAATAACGACAACATGGATTGATGTACCTTGTATCTTAAATTAAGACATGAGAAATAAACTAATAATACAAAAGAACAATATAGTCATCCGCAGACAGATCTGTTTCGCTGTATCACAGCTCATCAGTACGGTTAGACACCGATTTCTTTTTAACCCAGGATTGAAACCCGACCGTGATAACATGTTTCTAGGAAATGGGTAAAATTGATAAAAGAAAAGGAAATATGGTTTATATAATTAAAAGTCCCCAGTTCACTCACAAAAGGCACTTAAATCAGATCAGGAAACCCTTGTCGTACGACGCTGAGAGAAAAAAGTAGTAATGAATGTCATGTATGATACTTTTGACATACCAATACTACACGCGGCCCTGGAACAGCGCGGTGTAAAAAGGAAAACGACGGATTTTCTCGTCGTGAATCTAAAACGAAAAAAAAATATTAAGACTCCTGCAGAGTTAATACTTAGGAGGGGATGTTATGGTGACTTAGCCATATGACACATTAAATGCTTTCACACTAAATATAAGTAGCAGTTCTGTTTTGTAGAGCAGAGGGGCAGACTAACAGTCACGTTAATCGCTACTGTCTTTGTAATTATATTTATTTAACACTATTCCGTCTTTGTGTCTTTATTTCTGGCCCCAAAGAACAAAAAAACTTGGTAACGAAGTCACAACACTCTGCTCCTTTGGAAACAACGGTTAGGAGGTGGTATGCTGACTTTAAAATCGCTCATAGAGGCACAAATGATGCCGAACGCTCAGGTCACCCAGTTCCGGAAAACACCAAAAATATCCACAAATTCATTTTGTTCGATCGTAAATTGAAGTTGCGTAAGATAGTTTTTGCGTAAATATTGACAATGGATGAAATATGGATCCACTACTATATTCCCGAATCAAATCAGTTGTCAGCAGAGTGGACAGCAGCAGGTGAAAGCCATCCAAAGCAACCAAAGAAGCAAACAGTAGCAGGGCAGTTTTGGCCTCCGTATTTTGGGATGCGCAAGGTATTTTGATCATCGATTACCTTGAGAAAGGAAGAATCATCAATAATGAATATTATATAGCATTATTGATGCATTTGAAGGAAGAAATCGTCAAAAAAGTTCACAAATGCAGAAGAAAAAAGTGATCTTTCACGAAGACAACACACCATGTCACAAGCCGATCGTAATGATGGCAAAACTAGATGAATTGCACTTTGAATTGCTTCCGCATCCATCCTATTCTCCAGATGTGGTCCCTAGTGACCACTGTCTGTTTACAGACCTCAAAAGAATACTCCTTGGAAAGAGATTTAGCTCCAATAAAGAACTGATATCTGAAACCGAGGCGTATTTTGAGGCCAAAGACAAATCTTTTTACAAAAAAGGCATAGAATTGTTAGGGAAGCATTGGAATCAGTGTATTACCCTAGAAGGACGATTTTAATGATGACTGAAGTTAAATTTTGCCTAAAAGTTGTTGTTTTATCAGTTAAGCCAGGGGTTTATTGAGTAATGTGTTATTAATGAATTATAACTGCTGCTTGTGCTGTCGAAGCCCTCGTTTAAATATATTTCCTGAGCTAATCAGAATTATCTGAGTGTTCATAAGTCTATGTGTCATTGTCATTATATTGATGAAAACCAATAGAAGTCGCCATCTACAGTGATTCGCATGATTCAGTAGCTTATATTCCCATTTGCTGTTTTTAAATTCTACCGTAAAGCAACACACACATTTAACTGACCAAATCTTTTTTATTTATTTATTTTTATATTTTACGGGGAAAGGCCTAAGTGTAAACAAATTTATAGCATCGATAGAAAATATTAAATTATGACTTTTGTTTTCTTAACTCGATGAACTATTCAAAGATCTTTAGCTCTGTTGTGCTTTGATGAAATTGGCTCAGTCGATACACTCTTCAGTTTTCGTAGTTCATTACCAGAAATCAAAAAGCTTTCCTATTTTATTATCAAAAGTCAAAAACCTTTCCCAGTTTATTATCAAAAGTCAAAAACCTTTCCTAGTTTATTATCAGAGATCAAAAAGCTTTACTAGTTTATTATTAGCATTCAAAAAGCTTTCCTAGTTTATTATCAAAGGACAAAAAGGTTTCCTAATTTAATATCAGAGATGAAAAAGCTTTCCTACTTTATTATCACAAGTCAAAAAGCTTTTCTAGTTTATTATCAAAAGCCTAAAAGCTTTCCTAGTTTATTATCAGAGGTAAAAAAGCTTTATTAGTTTATTATCACAAGTAAAAAATCTTTTCTAGTTTAATATCAAAGGTCAAAAAGCTTTTCTAGTTCATTATCAGAGGTCAAAAAAGCTTTCCTAGTTTATTATCAGAGTTCAAAAAACTTTCCTATTCATTATCAGAGGTCAAAAAGGCTTTTCCAGTTTAATATCAGAGGTCAGAAACCTTCTCTAGTTTATTATCAGACATTAAAATGCTTCCTAGTTTATTATCAAAAGTCTAAAATCTTTTCTAGTTTAATATCAAAGATGAAAAAGCTTTCCTCATTTATTATCCAAGGACAAAAAGCTTTTCTAGTATATTATCACAAGTCAAAAAGCTTTTCTATTTTATCAGAGATCAAAAAGCTTTCCTAGTTTAATATCGGAGGTCAACAAGCATTTCTTGTTTATTACCAGAGATCAAAATGCTATACTAGTTCATTATCAAAAGACAGAAAGCTTTCGTAGTTTCTTATCAAAAGTCAAAAATCTTTCCTAGTTTATTATCAGAGGTCGAAAAGCTTTCCTAGCTTATTATCTGAGGTAAAACATCCTCTCCAGTTTGTTATCATAAGTGAAAAAGCTTTCCTAGTTTAATATCAAAAGTCTAAAACCTTACTTAGTTTATTATCAAAGGAGAAAAAGCTTTCCTAGTTTGTTATCATAAGTGAAAAAGCTTTTCGAGTTTATTATCAAAAGTCTAAAAGCTTTCCTAGTTTATTATCAGAGATCAAAAAGCTTTCATAGTTTATTATTAGAGGCAAAAAAGCTTTACTAGTTTATTAACAGAGATCAAAATGCTATACTAGTTTATTATCAAAGGACAAAAAGCTTTTCTAGTTTATTATCAGGAGTCTAAAAGCTTTCCTAGCTTATTATCACAAGTCAAAAATCTTTTCTAGTTTAATATCAGAGGTCAAACAGCTGCCCTAGTTTATTATCAGAGGACAAAAAGCTTTCCTATTTATTTTCAAAGGTCAAAAAGCTTTTCTACTTTAATATCAGAGGTCAAATATCTTCTCTAGTTTAATAACAGAGGTCAAACCTCTTCTCTAGTTTATTAACAGACATCAAAACCTTTCCTACTTTATTATGAAAAGTCTAAAATGTTTCCTACTTTAATATCAGAGATGAAAAAGCTTTCCTAGTTTATTATCAAAAGTCAAAAAACTTTTCTAGTTTATTATCAGAAGTTTGAAAGCTTTCCTAGTTTATTATCAAAGGACAAAAAGCTTTTCTAGTTTATTTTCAGAGGTCAAAAAGCTTTCCTTTTTATTACCAGAGGTAAAAATCTTTCCTAGTTTAATATCAGAGCTCAAAAGTCTTTTCTATTTCATTATCAGAGATCAAAAATCTTTCCAAGTTTATTATCAAAGGTCAAAATGCTTTTCTAGTTTATTATCAAAAGTCCAAAAGCTTTCCTAGTTAATTATCAAAGGACAAAAATCTTTCCTAGTTGATTGTCACAAGTCAAACATCTTTCCTAGTTTAATATCAGAAGTCAAAAAGCTTCCCTAGTCTATTATCAGAGGTCAAAAAAGCTTTCCTATTTATTATCAGAGATCAAAAGGCTTTCCTAGTTTCCTATATCACAGGTTAAAAGGTTTTCTAGTAAATTATCAAAAGCCTAAATCTTCCCTAGTTTATTATCAAAAGTCTAAAACCTTTTCTTGTTTATTATCATAAGTCTAAATTTTTCCTAGTTTCTTATCACAAGTCAAAAATCTTCCCTAGTTTATTATCAGAAATCAAAAATCTTTCCTTGTTTAGTATCATAGATCAAAAGCTTTCCTAGTTTATTATCAGAGGTCAAAAAGCTTTCCTAGTTTATTAATAGTGATCAAATATCTTCCCTAGTTTATTATTAGCATTCACAAATCTTTCCTTGTTCATTATCAGAGGTCAAAAACGATTTCCTAGTTTATTATCAGAGGTCTAATTGATACAATAATTTGGTATCAGAGGTCAAAAAGCTGTCCTAGTTTAATATCAGAGGTCAAAAAGCTTTTCTAGCTTATTATCAGAGATCAAATAGCTTTCCTAGCTTATTATCAGAGATCAAAATCTTTCCTATTTTATTAACAAAGTTTAAAAAGCTTTCTTATTAAATATCAGAGATCCAAAATCTTTCCTAGTTTGTTATCAGAGATCAAAAAGTTTTCTAGTTTATTATCAGAGGTGTAAAAACTTATCTAGTTTATTATCAAAAGTCAAAAAGCTTTCCTAGTTTATAATCAAAGGACAAAAAGCTTTCCTAGTTTATTATCGGAGGTGGAAAAGCTTTTCTAGTTTATTATCAAAAGTCTAAAAGCTTTCCTAGTTTATTATCAAAGGACAAAAAGCTACCCTAGTTTAATATCAGAGGTTAAAAAGGTTTTCTCGTAAATTATTAAAAGCCTAAAATCTTTCCTAAGTAATTATCAAAGGAAAAAATCTTTCCTAGTTTATTGTCACAAGTCAAAATGCTTTTCTAGTTTATTATCAAAAGTCTAAAGGCTTTCCCAGTTTATTATCAGAGCTCAAAAAGCCTTCCTAGTTTGTTATCACAAATCAAAAAGCTTTTCTAGTTTATTATCAGAACTCAAAATCCATCCTAGTCTGTTATCAGAGATCAAAATTTTTCCTAGTTTATTGCCAGAAATCAAAATACTATACTAGTTTATTAGCAAAAGTCAAAAAGCTTTCCTAGTTTATTATCAGAGGTCAAGAAGCTTTCTTAGTTTATTACTAAAAGTCTAAAACCTTTCTTAGTTTATTATCAAAGGAGAAAAAGCTTTCCTAGTTTATTATCAAAAGTCAAAAATCTTTCCTATTTATTATCAGAGGTCAAAAAGCTTTCCTAGTTTAATATCAGAAGTCAAAGAGCTTTCCTAGTTTATTATCAGAGATCAAAATTTTTTCTTGTTTATTATCAGAGGTCTAAATTCTTTTCTAGTTTATTATCAGACATCTAAAAGCTTTCCTATTTTATTATCAAAAGTCTAAAAGCTTTCCTAGTTTATTATCAGAGATCAAAAAGCTTTCCTAGTTTGTTATCAGAGATAAAAAAGCATTCCTAGTTTATTATTAGCATTCAAAAAGCTTTCCTAGTTTATTATCAGAGGTCAAAAAAGCTTTCATAGTTTATTATCAGAGGTCAAATTGCTATATTAATTTATTATCAGAGTTCAAAAGCTTCCCTAGTTTATTATCAGAAATGAAAAAGCTTTCCTAGTTTATTATCAGAGGCCAAAAACCATTCCTAGTTTAATATCAGATGTCAATTAGCTTTTCTAGCTTATTATCAGAGGTCAAAAATCTTTCCTAGTTTATTATAAATGGTCAAAAAACCTTTCCCACTTTCGTATCAGAGATGGAAAATCTTTCCTAGTTTCTTATCAGAGGTCAAAAAGCTTTCTTAGTTTATTATCAGAGATCAAAAGTTATAGAAAATATTTCTCAAACTATTTAACGAGTAACATTGCATTCTTGTGATTGACAAGTTTCAGTCAATAGATTTTCTGGCATCCGTAACTAGTGACGATTAAATTTATTTTTGTTTTATTTCCTTTTTAAATCGTGTTATAAAAATACTTTTGTTTCCAAGTTTGTCACCCGTTTATGGTCGGGTTCCCTGTTTGAAATTTTACAATATGAAAAAGGGATTCAGTATGGCATAATGAAAATCTGAGTTAAAGTATTTTTGCTGTTCATTTTGCCTAATTCTCGTCGTTTTTGTATGTCGTGTGTAAGGCTAGAGAAGAGACGGATCAATAAGAGTATAACTTGATTTGAGCTTTGCCCATCTTGTCAGCTTCCATAGATGAATCAATTAAAGTATTGTTCTAAATAGCAGGTGCTCTGAGAGGTGGAATGAGTGTTTATGCCTTGACTGGGGTCACTCCTTAATTTCAACTTCAGGCCACTTATTTTAACATTCGAAGAGATGGCAACTTGTAATAAAAAGTAAAGGGAATAAAACTACAAAAATAATAGTTTCCTTGTGATTTCATTTCTGTCATTAATAGCAGACAATATATTTTATTTAAGCTTTTTTCTGCGTCAACCCTCATAGCATGAGTCGTGTAATCTTTGTGAATAAAACTAGAAATAAGAATGAGCATAGGAAGAAACTTATTCAGGCTTTTCCAACAAGCGTTAGCAGTTTTAGCCAGAATTTTTTTTTTTTTACCACTTCACATTTCTGGCCTAAGATGGAGACAGGGTTTTGTTTTGCTACACGGAAAATCCACGTGTTTTTTTCTTGAAGTTTTCTTTGATCGAAAAACAAACCGTTGTAATAGAAACGAGTTTTCCCAGCATCTTTTGTCGAAGTAATGCGCACCGGTTCTTGTCGTAATTATTGACTGTTCGTTGGTGTTGGTGTTGTTATTGTCGTTGTTGTTGTTGTGGCCATACAAATTATCACAAAAGAATGACACAAAACAAAATCACTGGTTCCCTTTTTTTTTTTTTTTTTGTTGTCATCTGAATGTGATGCATTTCTATGAGTTTTGTTTTGGTCCTCGATTGTCCTCCGTTGTATCTTAAAAAAAAAAACATCTAAATTTTCTTTTCCTATTTCAGTTATTCTTTCTGTGAATATTATTGTTTAACTGATTTATCAGAAAATTGGTCATTGATTTAGAATCATGTCTTATTTATCTGAGGTTCATTCAGAGGAAATGAGAGAAATTATGAAGAGAGAAAGAACACTTTTAGATACCATTTCATAACTGTTAACCTCCGTCACCTATATTTTATTTTGTGTTTCCTTATCAACAAAGATAATTGCCATACAAAAGAATTAATCTATTGCTGTAGCTAAAACCCATGTCTTATATAGAAAAGCTAAAATACTTAGGATATGGATTTTAGCACATTCTTTATATTTATCTGTGACATATAATGATTTTGAATGAGCAATATTTGATTAATATTTGTTGTTCTTTTAAATAAAAGGTAATATTATTGCTCTTATTTTTCATTTGTAATTTAATTTATTCTGAAATGTTAAAAGGTAGGAATATTGCATGTACATGTTGGGTTGCTTCACATGAAATGTCAAATTAACTACATTTTTAAAAACTAATAGTATTTCATTGATTTTTTAAAAATCTATTGTATTTGATTACCTGATTAAAAAAAAAGTTTAAAATATTCCATCTCATTGAAATACTAGTGTCTTTTCTTACAAATCTACAAGAATAATTTTTGACTGCTCAATCGATATTTCACTGGAAAATCTCAAAATAAAAGATTATTACCAACCAATAGAGTTTACCGACGTTGCTCGGGAATTAATTTTCTCTAATAACAACAGGCCGACATTTTATTTTACTTGTGTAGATTATTAGAATGACGAAGGGAAGTAACCACTGATTAGTTTATCTCCCTTGCCGCCATATTTCTCCATGAAAATAAATATTTAATTCCAAATTGCTTCTTTGATCATATTTTTTTACATCTCATGACTTTTAGGATTCGATATGTCTTAGCGCACGATGCTCCCTGCGCCATAGCTTATCCGAATGCCAAGATTGTTTGAAATTCATCCAGCGGTTTATGCGTTTATAAGAGACAAACAGATATTTTATTTTATATATTGTAGTGTCTATCTCTCTACAATGGTCTAAAAGTTAATTTCCTAAGTACCTCAGCTTTGCTACAATGCTTCTTTAGATATGAAGGGATCAAAACAAGTACTGGCCACTTCTACTTGATCAAATCAAACCACAAATCATAGACTTCTGTAATAAAGCTGAGGCACTTAGGAGATGATATTTTCATGTATCTGTCACAACCAAGTGAAGATTGTACAAGCGATTGAATTTATTTTAATGAGATTATAAAACAAAAAATTATCAGCAAGCAATTATTTTTGTCTTTGAAAATCATCAAAAGTTTAAAAAAAAAACCCCAAGGGTCTTCTAAAGCAGAGGTCGGCAAACCTCGGCCCCGGCTCCCGATCCCCGAACCACATTCGGCCCGCCAAGGATAGTAAAGAATTTGCATTTTTTGTTGATTGTGTTGGTTGTTTCCCGGTTATTCCTACAGTAAATTAAGTAACCTTATATAAATAATCGACGAAGTAGGATTCCGTTCTTTAATTTTCCCAGATATTTTCGACGAGTCTCTCACCATCTTAGGCTAGTTGAAATATATATATATATATATATATATATAGAGAGAGAGAGAGAGAGAGAGAGAGGGGGGGGCAGGCCTACTATCCTGAACATATATAAATCTACCATCCACCCGTGTATTGAATACTGCTGCCACATCTGGTCGGGTGCCCCTGCTACTCTCCTCGGGCTTCTTGACAAAATACAATGGAGAATCTGTAACGTGATCGATCCTGACTTGGCGGACCGGCTGCAACCACTCTCTCACAGGCGTGACGTGGCTTCCCTGTGCCTCTTCTATAAGTACTTTCACGGCTTCTGCTCCGATGAACTTAGGTCATTGCTGCCGCCTAGGTACGAATTTACACGAGATACTAGATTAGCAACTAGGTCCCACCCTTTTAAAGTGAAACAGATAAGATCTAACCGTAATTTCTACTCCAATAGCTTCTTTTCTCGCGCTTCCAGCTTGTGGAATTCCCTTCCACATGCCTGCTTACCCGACAGCTACAATCTCCAGGAGTTTAAATGTATGGTCAATAGACACCTCTTAACACACTAACTGGCATCTATTCGGTCAAACACTCTTACCATCTAACCAACCCTCATTCTCGGTACCCTTACTCGTTTATCACCCTCCTTCTGACATTTCCTATATCTAACCATCCTTTTCCCATCACTTCCCCAACCCTATGTAACCCCCTGCGCAATAGTGGCAGTGGAATGCCTTGCTCGGGGTGAAACGATTAAAAAAATAGCATTAACTTCATTGTCTTTTCTTTAAAAAGACCAAAGCATACATCTTGCCGGAGTGGTTAAAGGTCGGGACAATTTATTATATTGTATTTGATATTAAGCCTCCGCTCTTAAACACTGACCTGCTCTCTCCAAAAAGTTGCCGACCTCTGTTCTAAAGGTTGAATATTTTCATCACAATACTCTTAGAAAAGGGCAATTATATCAGGTGGGGGTTAGATTTTAATAAGAAAAATAAAATATTAGGCTTAAAAAGATGGATTATTTTATGTTTTCGCTTCATGAATAAATTTCACGCGAAGCAACCTTACTTTTTGTTATCTTTAATTCATCTAGACATTGCTTTAAAAATGTCGGCGTTCATTTTTATTATTCATACCTAAGTACTGTATTTCATATTTTGAATTCTGTTTAATTTTTCGCTTCCATCTTTCTTTTCTGTCTTTTTCTAATTCTGATTTTTGGTTTAACATATTATGGCAAACCTAAAATCAAAACAGATTATGAATTGTCTCGTGTTTCTAAAGCATTTTTTATGTCGTCTTCATTGCAGAGGAGAAAAGGATCGTTGGCTGCGAGAGAGTTGCTACATTGTGAGAGAACATCTAAGGTCAGGAGTATGTGCCTGTCATGTCCAGGGTGTTTATGCCATAACGACCGACATGTACAACGACAACGTGAGTATGCGATACAACACAGCTTCAACCCAAATACGCATGCGTTGAATGTTTGATTTGTGAGAGTGAAATATGCTCGTAGGTGATTCGAAACGTTTACTAAATCTACCACTAAGACTGATAGGGAAAATACGATTTAGGAAGATTGTTTTGCGTCCGTCTTGCGAGTGAGACGGATCTGATCCCCTTGAAACCAGCATTGGGCTTTTACAGGATTCGAACATTGACCATAGGTGTTGGTGGGAGCAAGTAGCGAGGTTCTGGTGTCTACTCCCGTGCGAAGGTGAATTTAACCATTTCTGAAATTGTGCGCGTGTTTGTTTGTTTTTTTTTTTGGTGTGTGTTATATTCTCGTTTGTTTTTTGCAATTCTATATTACGTTCTTAGTTTTACAAGAAAACATTATCCTTTTATTCTTGAATGTGTGTTGTGATGCGGTGTACATAGGCTCAGAATGAGAAGTTGGAGAGCCGAGTTCGAATTCCAGTTAAGTTCGTTGCATTCACACGCGCAACTACGATTGAGAAAGGTATCAATTCGTCGCTTCTCCCTCCAGCTATGGTTAAATAGTAAGACAAATTGGGTTCTACAGTGTTGGTTGGCAATCAGTCTACCGCAGAAAGTAATGGCAACCTACTGCGGGATAATCTTCTATCCAGTCAGTCATGTCTCGAGAAGGACATGATTACCCAAGCGTGTATCACGTGTGGCATTTAACTGACTGAGTATAATAGAATCATGATCAAGGCTTCTATTGAACATAAAGTGGGAGATCGGTTTTCTATTGTTATGAAGTAATAAACTGATCCCCCACTAATTACTACATAATAATATAATACATCTCTTCTCTTTCTAGCGATGAGTCAACTAATAGGACAGATTGGCTTCTCCAGTGTTGGTTGGCAATCAGTCTACCGCAGAAAGTAATGGCAACCTACTGTGAGATAATCTTCTACCCAGTCAGTCACGTCTCTTTGATACACGCTTTGGGTGATCATGTCTCGAAAGACTGACTTAACTGACTTACTGAATATAATAGTTGTAAACATGAATAAAGATTCTACTGGTCATAAATTGGCGGATCAGTTTTATATTGTTATGAAGTAATAAACTGATCCCCCTATATTAATACTTAATAATATAATACATCTCTTCTCCCTCTAGCTATGAGTCAAATAACAGGATGGATTGGGTTCTATAGCCTTGGTTGGCAATCAATCTACCGCAGAAACATTGATAATCTAATGCGGGATAATCTTCTGCCCAAGTGTTTATCACATATCGCACTTGACTGACATTCTTGAAACTCGTCAAAACATTTGAACTATTTGCTAAAATAGAACGATCGAATTTTAAATAAATCTAAAACGATCCGGTCTAAAGTGTCATTTTAATTCTAATTATTTTGTATTTATTTCTGAGACGAGTAATTTTCAATAACCTTGGAATCTACGGACACCTGATGATGACCAGAGGGTACTTGGTCGAAACGTTGCGTCTATTATAACACCTATATCAACCAAAATGAAAACAAAAGTTCGAAATAATTCCAAGATTATTGAAATTCTATTTAATTACTTGTTATGTTTCTTGAACAAATAAACCTTCAGAAAGGCATGAACCGCGCTTTGTTGTCAGTTAATTTAATCCACTGGTCAGTTTGATGAGGGCAATGCTGCGCCTTTACTAATCCCCTAGAAGAATTGAGATCATTAACATAGATATAATGTATATGCATTTACCTGTTATAGGCGAGGCAAAAGGGAATCGAGGGACTGAGCTCAAATTTGGGCCGAGGTTCACTCTCGCACGAATACTCTTGTCATGGGTATAAACCCAACTATTCTCTCTGGTCAACTATGATTGAAATAGCAGGACAGATTGAGCTTTTTATCTTTGGTGGCACCAAGTCAAAACAGGAGGATCTTTGAATTCAATCCCTCCAATGACTCTAGAATCGGCCTGTAATAAGCGGCACTGCATCAATCAATGACTAAAACATCGAAACATTTTATCACCAGATAAAGTGGATACAGAAATAAATAAAGAATAAAAGCAATACTTGATAAACTTGTCGACTGTATATTGATATTTGTCCACATTCTAGATTTATATTTTATTTTGGTTATCGTAAACGGAAGTGATGGGGAAACTTTAATTACGTGTATGAATAGAACAAACCTTGTTTTTTATATATAAACAAATTTTGAAAAAAATGAATTGATATCAGATAGTAACTTCTACATGAATGTTTATTTAAATTGGTATCTATTTCTAGTAGAAAACCTCTACAATCGACACAAGGTAAAAGACATTAAAATTTTGACCTATTTATATAAACAAGAACACAGGTAGAAACACGTGGAACCTTCTCGGTTGTCATTATTTAAGTAATAAACAATGAGCCAGAGTTTATGCTTTTCATTTTTTAATATATTTTTTTCGACGTACCATTGGAGGGAAACATTTTAATATATCAAATTTAAAGAAAACTTTCAGTTTGAAAACAGACTGAGCCAAGTATTTTATCTTAATATGATGTGTGGAAGTGAAATCTTGTATTTATTTGCTAATAGATTTGGTTGTTTCGATCGGAAACATTTTAAACTGGTGGTCTTTGCTCTTTCTAGTGTTATCAAAAGTTCTTAGCTGATGTAGCACGATTATTTCGGCAGTATTTGGGCCCATATTTCAATCTTTTATCATGACGTTCTGGTTGCTTAAATCTTCGACCTGCCTTGTGCTATCTGAAAATTTTAAAGTATCGTTCGTATTGAATGAAGCTTTCAAACGAGCATTCAAACATTTTCTTCTCAGTTTAATCATTATTATACACTGATTTATACGAAATGTTTCTTTCATATTGGTTCTGAAAATGTTTCAATCACCGATCAGGTTCCTATCGTATTCGATAACGTTCTTAGAACTTCAAAGTGGACCCCGTCTACTCTCGTGAAGAGTTCACTTTAAAATTCAGATAACGCCATCGCATACGATAGGTACCTGGATAAAGTCTGAGGGTATATCGATCAAAATTTAATCCTAACGAACAAAAGAACAACAGACCAAATACTTGTAGAATACATTTAATCAGTCAAAACCACGGCATTTCCATGATTATCCAAAATTCTGCATTAATTATTGTTGGACTTTTTAGGATACATATATACTGGTGAGACAACCATGGGCTAACCGATTTTGTAGTTCAGCGATAGAAGGCTTAACCAATCAGGAAGCTCAAAATATTCAATGCGACGTGTATAAAAGGCGGCCATTTTTTCCGAATATTGCCGATCAAATCCGATTCAGTAGAGGGTCTGATTCGGGAGTGATAATTCATCTTTGACGTTGTTTCATTGCGTGCTGCGCTTTATCTATAAATTATGGCGGACATTATCAACGATTATTCGTAAAACGAATTCTTCAGACATACATGGTCTACCTTTGCTGTTTTATTAGTCATCACAATTTGCATTCAGTAGTTTTCATTTTGTTTTGTTTTTTTTTTGTAAAAAAGTAAACTGTATTCAAAGCAATCGAAATTTGTCTGCTACGGTCATTTGATGAAATAAGAATGGAGATAAGTGGATGCTGAAGACCCCGTGGAATATCAAAGAATCTATTGGCTGGGGTTTTCAGACATAAACAACAGAGACGAATAAGTTGTGAGATTTCATAACCTTTCTTTTCCAAAATATCAAAATGTAATAAATGTGTAATAAACACGTAAAAAATAGAGACAGGCTAAACTATCGCCCGGTTTGACACTCCACCCACGTCTATTGAACAGGTGTAGAGGCTCATCCCTTGTTCCCTGTTTAGGATGTGGTTTCCGGCTTTCTCATTTCCAATCTTTTCACTCTTACGTAGCCTCCTGCACATCAGTGGCGTCACCGCCTTGCTCGGGGTGATATGATTAAAAAAAAAAAGTAACATAGAGGAAGTTTTCAGATACGTTTTTGTTTACCATCCAGCTAGGGTGGCTAATTGGTAAATTTTCGTTTCCAAAACATCCCTATTTCCGTGCAAATGTATATGCTGAACTCAAATCGATAATTGTTTATAGAAGAAACGTACCTTTTTTTTCATGTTATCGGCCAGAAATAAATTGGACTATATCTCACCCTTTACCATTGTTGTCATATCTGATTAACCGCTAAATGACTTGAGGCCGTACGCCTCAAGTCATTCAGCGGTTAATCAGATACTGAATTCGTTCTATTTACTCCCCTTTTAGCAATTACTCCGCGGTTTGTTGGGTTTCGGAACTTATTTTCCGCGTATTAATCGCAAAATAAAAGTAAAAAAAAAAAACGAAAACTCGGAAATCTACGCGTGAAGTCAGTCTGCAGTGAATAACATTTTCTAACCGTGGTTACGGGCTGAGATAAACAGCGACAAGAAGTTCCATATTTTGTATTCTCGATAAAATGAAAAAAAATTAGGTTTCTTCAATAAACAATTATCGATTTGCATTCAGCATATACATTTGCACGGAAATAGGGATGTTTTGGAAAGATTTGAAGGGGCAAAGGCCTTCAGGTCCTAAAATGAAAATTTACCAGCTAATTCTCTCAAATTATACTAAAAAACGTGAAAAAAAAAGAAAAAAAAGAAATAGACATTATAATTTAATTCTGTAGATACACAATATAATAAAAATAACATTTTTTATCTTTTAAATTTTAAAGAATAAGAACAAAAACGTCTCAAAAATAGAATATGCTTTATAATAAATCTAGAAAAAATCTAGAAAAAATCTAGAAAAAATCTAGAAAAAATCTAGAAAATCTCGCATTTATCCCTTGGATTCGAGTTCTAACGAATGACATTGACAGGAAATACAAAATTACTTCTGTCACGAGACAACATGGCGAATTTGGTAAATTTTCGTTTTAGGTCCCGAAGACTTTTCCCCCCCCCCTTCAAATTTATCCAAAATAGCATTATTTCTGTGCAAATGTATATGCTGAACTCAAATCAACAATTAGTTATTGAAGAAACCTACCTTTTTGATCTGAACGCCCATAAAAAAATCGAACTACATTTTGTTTCCCGTAACTCTAATGCAGTTATGAATGACTGAATGACTTTCTGCGTAAGACAACAAATTTCGGTCTATTTTCGGTCGATTTTCTTCCTTTACTGAAACTTCCAGCTATTTACTTCCTGTAATGAAAGTAATACGCGATTGTAAGGAAGTAAATCGACCGAAATTTTTTGCCTACGCAGAATGTCATTAATTACATGACTTCGTGAGAATTACGGGAGAGAAAAAGTGCGAGATATAGTTCGTTTTTTTATGGACTTTCAAATAAAAAAAGGTAGGTTTCTTCAATAACTAATTGTTGATTTGAGTTCAGCATATACATTTGCACAGAAATAATGCTATTTTTGATAAATTTGAAGGGGGAAAAGCCTTCGAAATCTAAAACGTAAATTTACCACGAATTTATTTGTTAGTAAATATTTATATTAAATACAAACATTGAAAAGTAGGAAATATTAAATTCTTTTTTCTCTTGTTTTTTGAGATTCAAATTTTGTCTCATATTTAAAATACGCTCAATGAATCAAAAAACTTTCCAATGATAGTATCAACTGTAATAAAACTAAACAACCCGCAGACCATTTGTTCAATAAAATGCTGTTCATACCAAAATTAAAATTATTTAAAATTATTCTCAGATGTTCTTTCTTTGTACAACATTTTTATAAAAGTCTACATTTACAGAATAAAATTTTAAAAATGTTTCTAAATTAACCAAAATTTAGAACTTCTATTAAAATCACAAATCCTGTAAAAACGAATTAAAAAAATATAAATGGCAATTTCCTTTTTTTTTCATCAATTCGTATAAATCTCTTTGAAGCAGGACTTAACGCTACTGATAGATTAAACTAACAGGTGTCCTTGTTGCGTTAAATAAAATGAATGAAACACCCAAGTTATTAAATAAATTAGTGCTAAGTTCTAATGGCACTACGAATAGTATCATATTATCTTCATTATTTTTAATTGATATCCTCAAATAGATTGCACTATAATTAAGGGCGTGAAGTTTCTATAGCAACCATCTTATTTGGATTGGGTCGACTTTTTAATTTTCGACCTCTACCAACGATCACGTACATATCGATTGTCAAATACTGAGAAAACGCCAGATATTCTCATTAAGATATACAATTTTTCTCATGTCTTCTTTTTATCTAAGCACACACACACACACACACACACACACACACACACACACACACACACACACACTATATATATATATATATATATATATATATATATAGTACTATGTAAAAGTATTAGGACAAGAACTATTTTATCTTTTATGAGGCATCAAAATAAATTTTAAAATTACCTCTGTCCTAACAGTACAAAAGTATTAGGACAGATGTGATTTTACTAAAAATCTCACTAAAATTCACAGTGTGAAAAGCCAAGTAAATTGCTAATAAATATTGATTATTTAAAACAAGGTGTAAAAGGAATATATTAAATGAAGTCATATTTAATTTTTCCTATTTTCTATTAAACAAGTTATTTTGAAACTACTCTTTTGAACGTCTATGGGATATTTTGCATAAAAAAATTGATAAATCTAATGTTACTTCGCAAGACACACTTTGGGAACTAATACAAGCTGCTTGGCAGGAGATACGATTAGAGACATTGAAGAAGATTGTGATGTCAATGCCTGACAGAATGAAAGCTGTGATCAAAGCAAAAAGGCTATTATACTAAATATTAAATTTACTTTGTAACAAGTATTTTTCTTGTTGAAGAAATCAAACAAAATTAGTTTAATTAAATGTTTTTTTCTCTCACTATGCCTCATAAAAGATAAAATAGTTCTTGTCCTAATAATTTTGCACAGTACTGTATCGACTGACGCCAGTTCGGTCGGTTTTCTAGACTGGGTTAGGGAGCAATCGGAGTCTAACCGTACTGATGAGCTGTGATACATCGAAACAGATCTGTCTGCAGATGACAATATATATATATATATATATATATCTTTCAGAGGCCGTGTCGTTGAAACAATCAGCTAGCTGTTCTGTTGTTTGAAACCATTATAGTCTCTTATATCTTATTTTGACGACATCAAATTCAGAATGAAATTATAAATACGAATGCCGTTAGCGTTTTAGTCATTTAGAAAGATGACAGGCTAACCAGAAGTCTTCTGCTGGTAGTTGACAAAATCATGGTGGCTAGTTCAAAAAGTGATAAAAACGTCGCCCCAAAATGAAAAGAAATGAAATATTACTATTTAAATTTATCTGCTGAATTACCAAATTTAAGAAACGACTGACGAGATTTTGTGAAATATCTTTCTTTTGAAACAAATGATTTCACGCCATTTTGGTTTGGAAAGAAAGTCTTGTCGCATTTGAAGATAGTGAAGGAATAAAATCTTCTTGGATTATAATTGAAATATTTAAATCTAAACTTATTTATAAATGGAACTTTGTCTGTGTGTGAGTCTGTGTCTGTTTGTGTCCGTTACCTCCGAAACGTCTGAACCGATTTTCTTAAAAATTTACACAGTTATACTATAAACGTCTACGGGTCTTCTTAGCTAGATTTTGTGTCGAGATACCCCCAATAAATATCGAAAATCGATAATTGAAAAAATCGGGTTATAGAAAGAGTGGTTCGGTTTTAATCAAATTTGATACACTCATAGACAAAGACATGAGAAACGATATTCAGAAGTTTCAAGGTTGCAGTTCTTACAATAGTGCAGAAAATCGATAATATATATATATATATAAAAAGCAAGAAGTTTCTGTGTGTGTCTGTTTATCTGTCTGTCTGTATGTCTGTATTTATTTTCAACCCTTTTATTTTAGTTTTTGCTTCGGGTTTGGCTCTAAGTAGGTATAATTGTAGTTCTTAGTCTCAGCCATGATACCATTTACTCAGAGGATATATTTAGCCTTCAAAATTCAGTTTACGACGAAAAAAACTTATTTGATATCGATACCAGGAAATCAAGATTTGACTTACATCCATTCATTTTTCTTTCAGTCTACGGTTTCGCTTTAACTGTAAACAATTATTGCTTTTTAGTCTTTCGTGCCAACGTCCAAAGAGTCTGAGCTTCAGGACCATGGATTAGTTTTAAAGCTTTCATTACACCCGAGCAACGCCGGGTTATACTGCTAGTAAAATCATATTTCTACTCATTATCTATTACATAATTCCATATTATTCAGTAAATTTTCGATCATTCGAGAGTAAAAATCTTCATATAAGTTTAAATCTTTTTAGAAATAAGAAACTATTTTCCCCTCTAATAAATCGATCTAAACACATGAATAAATGAGGAGAGGAATTCGTGTGCAAATGTTTCTTATTAAGACAACATTAACTGTTTTTTGTGGGTCTAACACTTTGTAATATGTAAACAATTCCAAGTAGAAACTTATGAAGCTTTATTTGACTCATTCACCTTTAGCGCTGAAAACGCTTATTTTATTATAGTGGAAGGTTAAAAGCGAAAGGGGAGATGGGGAGCGTTTGTTTTATTACCAGGCAATTTATGATATATATCCTAAAACATTTTCATTCATAACCCCAACAAGATAGCTTTTTAGAATGGATTCGCCTTTTTCAGTGTTTCATAGCCATTATCGATTTCGTTACGTATAATGATGCAGAACCCTTTTTGTATCACTGGGTAGGTGAGGCTACCCAGGAAAGTTTCCGTAGCAGGGCTGCTCTTCAATGACCAGCAGGAACAACCACTTGATTAATATTAAAAATAGTCATATAATGCGGGACACACTGACCAAGTTTAAACACTTTACAGTGTGTCTTTTATGATTGAAGTGTGATGTTCATTGAACTGTTTTTGCGAATTCTCCTACATTTTCCTAAGGGTTTCCTGTAAGGACGTATTGCGGAAGTTTAATATTGATAGAACTTGGTCTTCCAGAACGAGTTGAATCTTCGATAGAAAAAGATTCCAATCGATACTGATCAAATCATCTTTCGAATGTCCGGACACTCTTTTGGCCGAAAGAATATTACTTCCTACTTCCCTTTCTGAAGGCCCCCTTTTTGAATTCATGCAACATAAAGTCTCTGATACGTGTCTGATCCAAAATCATTTTAGGAGGATAAAATCGATACAAAATATACCCAATTTGATAAACCGCAAAGAAAGAAAAAAATGACATGAATTTTAGTGATTATTTTGCTTCGAGTAAAAATAGCTGAAGACTACAAATAAACTGCAAGAAAACCGAATGCATGGTCATCAGCAAAAAGAGCAGCCCAAAATGCCAAATACCTGGGAAGTGTTCTAACAGAAGACGAAAAGTGCGACACAGAGATCCGAAGGCGAATTGGCATGGTGAAGGAAGCATTCCAGAAGCTGAGTAAAGTATAAAGAGACAGGAACTTTCACTAGAAACAAAGAAGAGAGGACTGGATTGCTATGTAATGTCAGTTCTTCAATATGGCAGTGAATGCTGAATAATATCATCAAAGATTAAGAGAAAACTTGAAGCAACTGAAATGTGGTTCTACAGAAGGATGCTGCGGATATCATGGATCGAACATGTGAGCAATGATGAGGTTTTGGAAAGGATGGAAACGAAAAGGAAATTAATACTGAGAATCAGGAAGAGACAGCTAAAGTTCCTGGGACCTGCATTGAGGAAGGAGGGCTTGGAGAACCTGATACTAACAGGCCAGATAGAGGGGAAAAGAGACAGGGGAAAGCAGTGGAAAACATATTTGAAGGGTCTGAGCAGGTGGATGATAGAACGGGGGCTGCAAGATGTTACAGGAGAAAGTGTGTTAAGAGCCAACAGGGATAGGGAGAGGTGGAAAGCCGTGATCGCCTACGTCCTAAAAGGACAAGGCACATAGAAGAAGAAGAAGAATTTAATAAATGCATCGAAAATTATGTTAAAAACAGGACAAAACTTTTTCCAACTTAATACAATGACAAACCTTTATTGACATTCATACTTTATTGAAAAAAGTGCAATTTCATTCCGCTCAAGTTGCATATATTTTTTAAAAAAATTGTCGAGATTTTGCAAATGTGATTTAAGTAGCAGCACGTAACCCGCATGCTAACATGAAAACAGTTGATGAAACACAAACAAATCAGCGGCATAGATACAAGTGTTGGCCATGTTAGTCAAAATTATTCATAGAAGGCTGTGAAAATAATAATTTTGCAAGGGGCAGCTGATTATAGCTGATTTTGCTTATTATAGCTCCAAACACTAACAGTTTCTACGAACATTGGATGTAGGTATCGATATTTTTTCGCTAAACTTAAAAGAAATCTCACCTTGGATTAAAATAAATGCGAAAATATCCCATTCTTAAGTAGGAAGATGTGTAAATTTCCTAAAAGATGAAAACATGGCAAATGTAATCGCAAAATTAATTTCAAAATTCGTTTGGGGAATCGCTTACTTAGCTTCACACTAATACACTCGGGAAAGGTAATGTACTTCTTCTCTAAGGCAAATATGAAAAGAGTATCTTTTAGCCCATGAAGGTCTTTCATCTTTGGCTTATTTCTAGAAGTTTTCTCAATATTGGAGATAGAGCGTTTATGGAGACGTGGGAATTAACACTACATGATGACAGTCAGTTTCAGTCTTCAGCGCAGTCCTGGTCTGAAGACCGCATTGAACATTGTGAAGAACTGGTTATTATCAGTAGGATAGCCAAAATTTTATAAGCTACATCTTAGCAATTTTAGAATGCTGGAACTGAATTTAATTCAAATTGAGGACTTGAAGAAATATGGCATTAGCAAAGTTTATCCAAAACTTTGACGTTATGTGCACTAACTTATCTAAATTCTAAAAATAGATTAAGAAACATTAAACTGATAGATT